>VOQJ01012237.1:20236-38060 GCA_015052665.1 Apistogramma diplotaenia | reverse complement strand
TATATATATATATATATATATATATATATATATGTATAAATTATATTATGTAGTTTAAGACCTGTTGCTGTGCTGCAACCTACTGGTAGTAGGCTGGAACTGCATGGTGCAACTGCAGGGTTCCCTCAAGGATTGAGTAGCTTTTCTTTTCACAGCCAGTGGATTTGCTTGTTCTGCTCTCGTTAGTCAAAGTAATCCAAAACTACTCCAAAAGTACTCAGTGTCTCTGTCTTTGGTTTTGTCCATCTGGCATACAGGCAGTGATCAACACTATGTGTGGTTTTGGTGTTCAAACCCACAACTTCATGGAGGCAAACAAGTCAATCTACCCAGTAGGCTGTGCGGACAGAGCAGTGATGTGGATCGAGTCTCATCTGCTGCTGGTGGGGGCTCTCGCCCTGGGTCTGGCCTTGCCTCAGGTAACCCTAAACATGATCTCAGATAGCAGGTTGTGCAATAGTTGGCAACACAGGACTACTAATTGGCCAAGAGGACTAGTTTTGTCTTCAATAAGATTATACATGGGAATGTCTATGAATGTCCACTACTACTACCCACCCCCACCTGCAAAAAAAGAAAAAAAACTAATAAAAATTGGATTCTAAAAGGAAAGCAATAACAGGTCGGGTTAATGTGAGACCACTGGTGATGGTATTAAAATGGGTGTGCTATGCCTAGACAGCAATAACTAGACACATCGCGAAAATGAAATTTTAACTGCACATCATTAATTTATTACACCATCCTAGACTGAAAGTGCAGGTTAATGTGCAACAGGGGTAGAGGTGTGTGTGTGATAATGTAATATTATATGTCTAAGAGATACCGACGACTCCCTGATTCTGAGAATCGCTGTGCAGCGCACCTTGAATCCCGCAGCATTACAGCTGCAGTAGGCAGAAATCTAGATAATGCCAGAATTCGAAAATAGACAGCCCTCCTCTTGAAGCTCTCCCTTCTGTTCTAAATCCCTCCCACGTTATGAGAAAAGATATGTGGACTAAAAGTAAGTCTATGCTGATATCTGACTTTAGACAGGATGGTGACAGCCTAATGGCACTTCTACAGTCTTTATGCTACTTACCTGCCAAAATCTCCTATCGTTCTAAAATCTAAAAACAGAGTGCATTTCCATCTAAGACCACCTAAATTATATGTTGACAGGATGTTTCACGGGGATGCTTTTCTGGCAGTGATGCCACAAACAAGCCTTCAGAAGTGTAAATCACTCAATTCTGTGTATTTAGAGACCAAGAAAGCTAATCAGTACTTATCAGGAGCTGCCTGTAAATAATTAGTCCCTTTACTCACCACAGTGTTTCAGTTAATATTACGCGGCATTCTTGCAGAACCTGTAACTTTAGCCTGACGTCTCTCACTCATCTGCATTATAGATTCCTCAGTGAATCTGCTAAAAGGGAAGCATGTGAATTGCCCACAAGGCCTGACAATGCAATTGCATTCGTCTTCGAACGCTTTGATGTGCTTTAAATCTGATGATGCTCCCTTTCAAGTCTTGCATATCCTCTCTAAACACTTACCGACACTTATTTTGTCTGCATAACAAGCCAAAGCAAACTGTTCATTATTGAACAGTTTAAAAACTGTCTGTGCCACCAAATGGTCTGGTGCTTTGATGGTTTCGCTCTGTGTAAGAACACCTCACCATCATCTTGAGAGGTGCATGTAAATGGGGGGTACGCAGTTATTTAAAGCGACTCACTTGAGTCAGTCCTAATTTGCGAACATTTCTTCCCAGTGCCACGTTACAGCACCCTACTAAGGGACCTTGAGATGATTGGTACCGAATGTACAGCAGAGTCTCTTCTGTAATCTAAAGTGGCTCCTGCTGTCCTCTAGATTGCAGGAATTGTGCTGTCCCAGATCCTGATCTCTCAGATTCAAGATGAGATTACCTCAGTGTTGTGAGGGCGGTTCGACACGGGGGGAAGAAAAAAGAAAGGAAGGAACTTACAGTCCTCCGCTCAACTTCTCTGATGTGTTCGAGGACATCTTTTCTACTGCTACTGTATTACTGCAATGTCAACAATGAGGATATACTGTAATATTCCTAACATGCGGTTGCCTTCAAGTATACAAGTGTGATGCACTTTATTGTGTTACTTGACTAGTCAATCATATGCAAAGTGTATATATTATTAACTGGTTTTGAACATAGCTTTTGTATTGACTTTGGCGTCAAGATTTCATCTCTTTAAATATTTATATTTAAATGTGATATTTCCTTCTAAAGTTGAGTTAAAATGCATCTATTTATTATTCTGCTATGTGACTTGTTAGCAGGAAAAATCAGCTCACATAAAGCAAGTTATTATGCATTTTGCTTTACAATGTATAATATTCAGCAACTGTTTGTACACAGCATTCACACACTGCCTCTCGATGATTTCCTGACTGGGACTCTGATTCAAAAGTACAATTAAACACGAGCAGAATCCAGTTTAAAGGCAGCGATGGCAGCTGTTTTTGTAGTCCACCACCACACGATTCAAGTGTTTCACACGACTGCGAGGAATTTTTTTTGTCTCAGAGTCCAAAGATTTTTTTTTTTATAAAAATCTAAAAAGACTGCACATTATACATTTAATGCAATGAACGATGGAAATTGTCAGCTTGTTGTTAATATTACATCACAACCTTGAGAAAGGTCATCAAGAATAATATGGAGCATCAAAGTGTTCAGTATTAAATAAATGATTTTTAAAAATCAAATCAGAGAAACTGAATCAAACTCAGCTGACTTTGAAATGTTCGCCCATCACTTTCAAAACAGGCATTTTTATTTCAAAATGCTATTTTTTTTAACCAACAACACATTTTTTTCTCTTAATGTCACCTTTGACATGGTGTTATTACCTTCCCACCTTTCAGCTAATTCCAAATTCATACATAGCTACTCCTTTACAGTAACTAAATCAATGGTAGCAATGTTAGCTAACCTATCTGAGCAGGTGCCATCTGAGGCCGTGATAAACTGAACCTTTATATAATCATTGGTGAGACTTGTTCATTCTGGTAGCAGTTTTTGAGTATGCATGCTTCAGAGAGAGGTCAGGGAGGGCACGGCGCCTGCCTGGAAAACAAGGGGGACATCACCACTGTCATGCAATATTAGATATAAAAAGTGTCTTTATAAAAAATATATATGTACAGTTATTAGGAAGATGCCCTTACAAAATGACCAAAAAATACCCACCTTTGGAATTAATAGTTTGGTAAATTGTTTAATACATGTATACAGGTTTATTTATACTCTTACATAATTACATTTTACACTGTTTTTTTCATTACATGATTGATTTTACAATTGTGTATTAAATATTGAATACTTTGGGGCTCCATAGTAAAAGGGCGCTTGTTCTACAATCAGTTCTGCATGACAGCTTTCCACCATCTTAAGCTCTTGCCAGTTCGTGTTCTGCACCCAAACAGCAGCACGTCAGATTTTTGTTTTTGTTTCTATTTTTATGGCAACTGCTTTGCGCGCCTTGCAATCACGCTAGTTGTGAAGCGCCAGAGCTTTCTGCATCAGACGACGGGTCAGAGGGGAGTTTGGCCTCACGGCATCGCGCTCTACCAGGAGACATCTGGGAAAATTCAGCACAAGACGGTACAGACGTGAACACAGATTCAAAGAGACTACAGGCTGAGAGGCCAAGCTGATCAATAATGAAAGTATAACATGGTGTACAGACACGGAATGTCAGTTACATAATGGGAGCATGAAAGCAGCTTGAGCCCTGCATCCACAAGGAAAGCAGTAAAAGAAAACTGGAGTGGACAGTCGTCCCAACAGAGGAATATCAGCGGTCCAATCAGAGATGGGCTTTTCTTCCTCTCTGCATATTTCCATGCAAAAACATGGGCGGCAAAAGGTGCAAAGCACTGAAGCTGGAAAACACTGAATTACAGTAGAGCATGTTTATGTACAATTCCTGCTATTCCTTACCTTCCCAGTTTCTGGTGTTGCTTATTTTCCGATTTCATAGCCGCATGAATAAGCAGCTGATTAAACAGATCCCTCTAAAAACAGCAAAGACACAAACACATTATTAAACACAAACCTCTCAGTTCTAAACAGTCTTCCCACTACTTTGTGTTAAGATTGTAGTTAACATTTTATGTACACTGGTGCACCTCAGAGAATGCTTCTCTGAGCAAAAATAACATTAAAGGCTTCATTATTCATACATTTGTGCACTGCACTCCACATTCTCACACTATCTGGTATGTTCTGAGACTGAAAAGCTGCAGCGCTCCTAACCTCTGACCTGTTTTTACAGCATCAAGGACTTCTGTTTTGCTCAAGAAAACACAATAAAGTATGAGCAATGATATCCAAAGATAGTAAAGCCTCGAGGCTTAAAGATTTTCAACTGTTCGACAGCAGGAGAGCTGCCGTTTGGCGAGATTCGATTTTGTTTATCGGTTAATAAATTCTACGAGAGTTACCTGTGCATCACTGCCACCTATGTCTACCACGCGGTAGCGTAAAGGGTACAATAGTTCCACAGTTTGACTGTAGTTGCCCTGGTTGTACTCCATCATAGCCTGGCACATTGGTATTCCTATAGTCGCAGCCACTTGATGCTGCTGATTGTCTCCCGGCTCCCTGTGAAAGCAAGGTGTGGCTTAAAAAGTAACATTTCCTACAACAGGAAGAACAAAACTTACACAGTAACAAATTAAAAACTGTTAATGTTGCATTTCAAAGAAGCTATCATCAATAAATAATTTGTGAGAGTGGTGCTTTGAGAAATCCAGCTTATCTTTCAAAAAGCCTTTAAAGTTAATATTTTATAGAGCTTTTAAACAAACATGACAGCCGCCATTCTGCTCATCAGACACAAAGGCTGCATTCTTTGGAAAAAGAAACACTACAGTTGAATAAAATGAGGTAATAGGAAAATTATAAAGCTAAAAGATTATTTCTACAGGCTGTCGGTGGTGACGAGGGCACATTTCTACTCAACAGTAAGATACAGCAATGTTTTTCCTTCCACTGCTTCAGAGGGGCCGCCCAGCCCCTAGCAGGACATCACGCACGGCAAAAAGCCAAAGGGTGAAGAAACGGGAAACAAAACTGAAAAACAAAATATTGGTTTTTATTTTCGTTTTAGCAGATCATGGGAGCCTCTAGTAGGTTTTGCTGTCATTTATGATAGTGTCAGATTATTTGAGTTAAAGGCAACTTGTCTTTACTGGAAGTGCATTAAAAGCTTCTAAAAAAGAAAAAGTGTTAGTCCATCTACAACGACTGCAGAGAAGTGACTTTCTTAGGTTTGTCTTTAGGAAAAAAAATCAATTAAAGAAGAGAAAAGCCGCCTCCTCGCCACAGAAGTCAATCTAGTGGAAACGCTGCACAGACGTCTGAGAAGGATTCCCTTCACTGTACTGCAGCTTCCTCGAATTAGCAATTATACAGAGTCACTGCCTCTGACTGTATAATTATCACATGGAAAAATATGCATGAGTTTAAACTTTGCAATCCTCCAAAAACCAAGGTAACAAAAGTAATGCTAAATGTTGAATAAATGCAGTTTGAACACGCGTGCAGCTGATCTGATGTACTCAAAGAAAAGCTGGAATGGGGAGAAAATAATGTGTTGCTTTACACACTTTCAAAATAACCCAACACTTCTTAAGCAGTTGTGAAAAGCATGACAACTTGAAGGACTGACTTTAAATGAGATCTTTTCCCTGGTTTTAAATGCTGGACGAAACGAGGAACCCGGGTCACTTGAACAGAACTCCTCAGAGGCATCAGCTTCAGAGGGAAGACCCCTCACTCTCATTGCATTCACTCTCCATTTCACATCCTACGCTCAGCCTTGTTTCCGTCTCCATTTTACATAAGGCTTGTGTTGCTCTTATATAAGGCTGACACAGTGTTGAGGTGTGCAGTGAAGAGAAGAAATGGCACGGAACTTACTTAGCCAGTTCCTGAAGTCCCTCCAGCAGACGCCCACTGGTCCCGCTCTCTTTAGCTCCCAGCGACACCATGAGGAAGTGGAGGTCATTAAACAAGGTCACATGATCATCAGTGTGAGGCTGAGTTACCTGGAGCAGCTCCTGCCACTGGTCCTTCACGCACACTCCTGAAATATCCACAAACACACCAATATTGCTTGAATTGTGCACAGTTAGCTGTAAATTCTCCTCTTTAAACAAAGAGTTTAAAAAAAAGTGGTCAGAGGTTCTGTTAATTACCTTCAATTCCAACAAAGCACTTTGAGGTTCAAATTAATGAAGTATGGCGACTGAGATTATCTCATCTCATTAAGCGAACACTCAACATCATACCAACCTAAACTGTCCTAAATGATCTGTTCCAGTTTACCGTCAGCCCATTAGTAACACATTAAGAAACGTAGCAGCGTTTTCAACATGCCAGTTGGCATACTTTATTCTATGAGCAAAAAACACATCGTTCCCTGAATTTTAATCAGACTGATTAGTGTCTTCAAAAGGTGTTTACTTTTATTATTCGTGTTGTTTTAAATCTTACCCTCCATTTCCAACCTGTAAAGCATTGAACAGGCATCTACGGTGTCCAGCATGGATCCCGAGGCCTTACAACGTCTCAGCACCTTAGGTGAACAGGACACACCGTCGCTATTCATCTTAAACACTTCGTTCTGGTCAGAAATCTATATACACTCATCTTGGGCATGAATGCCATGGTATTTTGGGGTATTTTTTTAAACTGTTTTTTGTCCAGGGTGAAATGATTGTACAGCATACATCTTTAATGGCTTTAAAAAACACGAATTAGTTCAAATTTATTTGGAAAGTATACAGACAGGCTCATATGTACCCCCACTAATATTTTATAATATTCCCTTAGCAAGTTGCATCTAGACCAGATTCCCTTCAACTGTGAGTGAGAACTGGAGTTTTCTTACAGACCTTGGCACTTAGACCAGTGGCCTGCTAGAGGTCATTTGTAGGGCTCTGGTAGGGCCGTCCTGTTCCTCCTTGCACAATGGAGAAGATACCGGTCCTCCTGGTGGGTTAAGGTTCTTCTACAGCCCTGTCCAGCCACTCTAAACTAGCTGCCTGTCTTTTGGAATCTCTTCCATGCTTTTGAAACTGTGCTAGGTGAGAGAGCAGACTTTCTGGCTTTTTCTTGTTTTTGAAACGTCATTAAAGACGTAGACCGTGCAGTCGTTCCATCCTGAAAAAAGAACAGTTCAAAAAAATCATTAACAGCCCCAAATTACCACGACATTCATGCCCATGATGGCGGTACGTAACCTTCTGACCACGACTCTAACAAATAAGTGTCATATAAATACGTTTGACACAGAAAGGAAAATGCATGTTTTTGCTAAATTTTCCTGATGAAGTAAATTCCATCCAAACTTTTGTTCAAACGTATATCTCGGAAGTTCTCTGGTAAAGGTACAGGAAATCAAAGAGATGTACTTTCAAATTGTCTCTCCTATTTTTAGAGAATCACAAAAAAAAATTATAATCCACTTTGGCAGTTGACACTGAAATGAGTGTGGGTGGTTCCTTGGCTCTGACATATGAATATGGATTTGACTTTCATATTTGTTCACGCTTACCTTCTCGACTCACAACAAGCACATCAAACTGCATTAGTTTGCGTCCCTTGTGTAGTGGTGTGTGCATGATGCCTGAATTTACTCAGTGTGTGTACTAAGACAGCTATAGTATTTAAAGTTTTGATGCAAACTTTCAACAGACACCAACCTGAGCGTCATATATTTGCAGAGCAGCTTCATATTGCCCCTGTGGAGGAGGTGAGAAAGGCGAATTTGAATAACTTCAGGACTGAGAGATAGTCAATGCGGACAAATTGAGTTGGCCAGATGCAATCACAAATTAATCTTACAATATAATCAACCCCAGACTTCAAATTACCTATGGGAGACAATATCATAAATACATTTTGCACAAACACTCTGACTGCCAGCTTTCTGCTTGACTGAAAAACTCATTATCATCTTTACCTTCTCGATGAAATATAGAGCCCAGTGCCAATAGTTATGACTGGCCAGCATGTCAGACACCTGGAATTAAGCATTACAGATTTCAAATGTTTTTCCTGGGGCCATTTCAAAATGTAATAAAATTCAGTCATCTACAGAACTCTCCAAGGTTACTTATGTGATAAATCACAAAAGCAGAAAGGAACACCCAAAGTAACAGTACCTCCCAGTCTTTCTCTCTACCTTCCATGAACTTCAGGCCTTTCTCCAACTCTGCCTTCATCTCATAAACGTGGGCCACAGAGTGGACTGACCAAGCATCGTCGGGAGCCAGAGCGAGGCCCTTCACGAGACAATTTACCCGTTTGAAACAAGAAGCGATGCAGATGTTGAAAAGCAATCGTATCGTACAGCAGAGCAAAATGAACATTCAGAAATAACTGCATTCCGAACACTTAACAGTCCTTCGTTTCATGTATAATGTCCCCCAATCTTTTCAAGTGACCCTCGTGTCATACTTTGTATGCAATACGCATTCAGTTTCAAAGAGTCTGGTTTCTTTTGAGGTCTGGATGAGCTGTTTATTACTGTAGGTCTTTGACAGAAAAATTACTTGCCAAAGTAACACAATCAGAAAAAGGCAAGGACGTTTCTAAACATCCTGCTGCAATAATGGCAACAGTGTGTACAACAGAATATAATAAGAAGAAAATCTCACTTCCATGGCCACTTTCTCAGCCTGGTCATAGAAACGAGCTTCCAGGAGACCAAAGGAATAAAGTCCTTTCAGGTAGCTGAGGGCACACGTGCGCGCACACACACACACACACACACACACACACACACACACAGAATATCTGATTGTCCACATGGCAACTGGACCATGGTATTTGACTGTGCTGTGTAGTTAATCCATATTAATAGTGCTTTGCTTAGCTTCAGCCTATGACCCTAATCAATGAAATTTAGTGTAACCCTGCATCCAAAGCTAAAGCTAAAACACACAGTTACAGTACAGCTTCCCACAATCACACCACGGGTTTATTTCAGAAAGCAGGTTTAGTGAAAACGAAAGGCTTGTTAATCCTTAGGTGAGGGAAACTCGGGGCTTTCAGTTAAAATAACTGTGAGTCAGCTACCGCAATAACATGACCCTTCCTGAGAACCGAGAGAGTCTTTCTGTTGCGGAACCTGAAGGAGCTGTCTGACATGTTTTCAATGACACGTCTTCCTCAGAAGTCAATCAGAATCTAAAAATAAGAGAATTATCAGGCTGTCACAAAACATTTACTGCACGTTATTGTACAGAAGACTGAATGAATTCTATGCTGTGAGATTCCAGCACTAACCAGCTGGCCTCGAAAGCCTTCTAAATTATGAATGACTGGACTGCACACTAAATAAAACGTAGTAATTGTAAACCTGCTGACATTTTCTCCTCTCAGACTCAGACTCCTGGTAAATGTGCAAAACTAACAAGTATGAAAGTTTAAACGTATAAAATACTCGGTGACACATTGTCGTTGTGTATTCACACTGACGGAGCAGTCCACAGCTGGCATCTTGTTGGAAATAATACAAATATTTCTGAGAGAGGATGTGTGTAACTGTGCAGCTGAGAAAAGTACTTTGATATTTGCACAATATTTGCATATGCCATGTGTTAGGACAGCATTTCACATTTAAAATTCGAACCTGTCCATTGCAAATCATCAAAATCATTATTACTGGGTCTAGCAATGATTTTAATGCTCATAAGTAAACTATGCCTTATCTTTTTGATCCCTGTTGTGCAAAATTCAGTCAATCTCATGTAAAATTTGACAAGCTTCATCACCTATTAAGGGAAATTCAATCTGAGCAAATGATTAAATGGAAGACAATAAAAATGTATTAATCTCAACTTGCTCACTCTCTTCTCCACTTGTGTGTATTATTTTATTTTATATGACAAAGATTATGGTCCACATTGGCACACATTAATTTTTTCTGGCTACCCTGTATTTTAATGGAGACGCTGCTCTTTATTTACTGGTTGCCATGGGGAATCATGATGTTGGAGCGTCACTAATGATGACTTTTTCTTCATTACCCACACGTGCTTAACTAAGAGGGAACCTGGAGTTAACTGAACTACCTCTGATCAGACATACCCATCTCAGGGTTAATTAACTCTCAGTGTTGGATTTCTGTAACAGATCCCAGTACCCAAGGTTATTAGTCACTTCACCAAACAAGGATAATTCACTAAACAGACACACGAGCTTTCATCAACAATATATACAGGTATAAAACAGGAAGCAATGTGTCCATGCTGGGGTAGAGTTTTGTCTTTGAGCAGACCTGATCCCCTGTAATCTAACCCCGTGATGCAATGCCTGGTGCAGCCACCATAATATGTTACATAACCTTATAAAAGGCTTATTTACCCTAGGGTTCGCAGGGTTCATTACGACGATGAATGGATGTTTTGTCAGATCATGGTGTAATATGATCAAAATATTAATTCAATAATAAATAACAAGCTATTCCAATCAACAGGAAAACTGTAATTTAAACAGTGCTGAAACCACTGAAGAATTCCCATGTTACCTTGTTGTAAATTTTTATTATGTAAAGCACAAGTACCTGCAATCAACCCAGAGTATTTTCAAATTATACCAAGGGTTATTATACAACTCCACTCCACCAAGAGGACTTGTTTAAAAAGACCCAGCCTTACTAAGGTTGATGCAGAGCAGCAGCACTTAATACAAATGGTGACATTCAGCCACCAAAATGACTACAGTCGTGTGAGTATTACCATACCAACTCTCAGCCTACCCCGTAGGCCCCCAACTGTTCTTAGCTCGGAGGAAAAGGCTTTTGATTTGGTTGTGACTGGCAGCTCGTGTAAACACTGCATCAGCTAGTGAGCGATTGAAGAGGCTGGGAGAAAGTTGAACATTTGCCAAAAGCTGCAAAGCCAAGTCTGGCCCTATAGGGCTCTGTGCGTGTGTGCATATGCGATGAAAAGAGGGTTTGTATGTGCAGGCATGAGTGTGTACATACAGTATTCGAGCACGTGTGTCTGTGTTTAACCCATTTACGTAACAGTCGGGGTCCCTGGGTTCAAGCAAATTTAAAGACTGAGCAAGCAAGAAAGGCAGAGAGAAAAATAAGTAGAGGAAGGAGCTATACGGGCTGGGGGATGAAGGGGGGCACGAGGGGGAGAGGATAGCAAGTTCTGCCAAAACAAAAACAACCAAAAAAAGAACAAAAAGATTAACAAAGAGGGATGAGGTGGGTCGAGAATTTAGGAAGGACAAAAACAACAGAGAAAGCAAAAGGTAGGAGTACAGACTTCAGGGTGGATAAAGGAGAAAAAAAAAAAGCAAGGTAAGGCAGAAAGAAAGGAAACCCTACTTTTCCACTCCTTCCTTGTTTCCAGGAAAAGTGTCTCTCCTCAAAAGTGGGAGCACAAAGCGAATGACACCTGACAAAAGGGATTTTAATGGAGGAAGTTTAACGAAGCAGAGGCTGAACAGACTTTTTGAGTCCAGACACCAGGCTGCTTGGACGACACTGCAAAGAGATTAGGAAACTAAGATGTTGCCCTTGACAGAAAAGAGGGAAGAGAGTCAGACAGAGAAGAGAGTGTGAGAAAGTGTCGGGAGAATGAGAGACCAGGAAGAAAGATGGGGGACCGGGGACAGAAAGAGAAAAGACAAAAAGCATGAAAGTGAGAGAGAAGGAGAAAAAAGGGAGAAGCATGAAGGCTTGTTTCTGGTGGGACTCCAAGAGCCAGCATCTGTTTGGCTTGGGCTCAGAAAAGTCTAGTGTTTCACCCTGCAGCGCCCGGGGGAATGCTATTCCAGGCTGCATGGGCTTCTATGAAAAACAGCTTTATGTGGAAAAGGGGAGATGGAGGGAACTGGAGAAAGAGAGACAACAAGGGAAGGAAGGAAAAGCAGGAGTGAGAAGGTGGTTGGGAAGGAAAAAAAAAAACTAAAGTAAAAGACAAGAGAACGTGATCTTTTGGAAAATGACGAGTGGAAATAAGAGGAAGTACAGAAACAAAGCGCACAGCAGAAGTGAGTGCCAGGTTATCACCTGTTAATTTCACCTGTTCACAAACTTTATTCAAGCGAACCCCCAAGAATAACCCCATCTTATTCAAAACTCAGAAAAGTGGAGGTGAGGAGTAATGAGGCAACCAAGCAAACACACACACACACACAGAGGATTTTTGTCCCTCCTCAGCATCTGGGCTAGGACAGCTGTGTTGTGCCTCTCAGCCTCGGGTCTCCTCACCTGCCAGTCAGGCGGCTGAAACTCCCCAGGGGACAACAAACAGCTGGCAGACAGGTGCGACTGCTGTCCACCTCCCAAACCACACCTAAGCATGTGTGTCTCTCCTTGTGTTTGTATGTAGATGCATACTTCTGCAGCACTAACATGATATTTCTTTGTGTAGCAGAGTACAGGCACAAACAAAACATCTAAGCACATATGAAGTAGCTTCATGTTAGAAACACATATACAAGTTGGCAGTCAATCAGTGCATTCCTGCAAAAGCTAAACGCTCTACTCCTCAGTAAAGCAAGATATGATGCTTATACTGTATGTGTGTCGGGGAGGTAGGGGGAGCTATGTATTAAAGCAGAGCCTTGGGCTTAATCAAAAGCAGAGGCACTTTCCCCTGGAAAAACAATGAGGGAAAGCAAAGTTTACATGAGCTAATTGACAGAGAGGAGAGGAGGGCTAGATGGATAAGTGAGCAAGAGAAGCTGGAAGGGAAGAAAATAAACATACAGCCGAGTTACAACATGGCAATAGATGGGAGGGAACAGGAGGGGGGAAAAAAAAGAGTGGAGCATCAGGGTGACACAGTGAAATCATGGAAATGTGTTTTTCATTTATTTATATCTCATCACCACCCTTTCTCTCTGTCTATCTCTGTATTATGATTTCCTCTCCTTTTACTCGTTCTCTCTTTTCAGCGTCCAAGCTCAATGGCATAGCTCCACTCTATTTTGTAAAATGTTTACGATACGAGTCATTATACACCAGCACATATGATTCTTGTTTGTACATTTATATTAAATTCAACAGTGGAAACATTCATCCCCCCCACTCCCACCCCCCTTCTCTCTCTACTACTCTCAATCTAACTCTATCCAGATCCCACTGGAACACATAAGCCTGTACTATCCCTGTACTATAGGCTTTGGTGGGATTTCAGTCATTTTAAGGCATTTTACTTGTCCAGCCTGGATTGATGTTGAGTAAAGCAGCTCCCAAAACTAACAAACCCGCAGATAAAGCTCTTCAGGGTTGGTTGAGGACACACTACAGAGCAGGAGAGTGAGCGAGAGAGCGAGACAAAAAAGGCATATACGGAGGGATGCCGTGTGGTGGTGTGAGGTGACCAGAAGCCTTGAAATTCTTCACATTGAAATGAATGTGCAAAGGTTTCTAGATTGATGCCAGGTCCAGCAGTTTTTCTGCTTGTAATGTTGAGGTTTTGCTGTGAGCACAGTGGGCTGGTATGAAAACCTTTACCAGTCGATAATTTGGGAAATAATACTTAATGACAGTCTTTATCCTACTGAACAACACTGAAGTAAGTTAAACCAGAAAGCATGCTTCTTTGTTTTGCGATATTTTTCCAGTGCAATGTGACATTAAAAGATCAAACACACAGACACTGGCTATATTGTTAAATACTGTATATCAATCATAAGACTATGGTTGTATTAGACAGCCTGCAGGTATGTTGATCCTAGTATTACTCCCAACTCATCACATATGTCATTGCTGGCATCACTAATTTAAATGCACTGTATATTCTTCAAGTAGCCAGGTATTGTGAATGGGCTCATTTTAACCCGACCCACGACCTTTTCTTTAACCTAACCAAGTAGTCTGGGAGCCAAAATCAAGTTAAAGAGTGAAAATAAAACTTAGTTAAAAACACAGGACACAAACTTTGGGGCTTAAATACTGCCACCTTGCTCATCTCTGTGTGGGGGCTTTGCAAACATGAACATTTGCACTGACCATCTAATTTTGCAGCACAAACATTTTTTGCACACTTGTGCAGAGGTCTGAGATGGGCCTATGTCAGCAAGTTTGATAAACCAGCAGTATCTGATGCCCTGTCAGTGAGAATGGCTCGGTATGTTAAATACTCCCTCCACTCGCGCATACTTCCACAGGCTGTTGCCTTAAATGAAAACAATGAATCATTTAACCTGCCTGAGTGAGTAAAAGTTAAAGAAAACTGCATAACACTACTGCAGACAGAGCATACGGCTTCATCTGAAACGCCGGGGCTACTAATGTTATCTCCAACAAACACATCATTACTCTCCTTCATTCAGCTCTTTTTGTTTTTCAAGTGTCTCCCTCAGGCAAGGCTTTCTCTAGAAAACTGTAAATATCCTTGCTAAGTGAATGGTTGAGATTACAAGTGCATTAGTGTTATCTTTGCTGGTGCAGCTCTCCTGGTGATTTACAGCCGAGGATTTTAGGAGCAAATAATTTTTTTTCTCTTTTAATTCACGAGGAAGATAAAAATCTTACAAAAGCTAGACTGATCTATTTATTCTTTTGTAAACGTGTTTTGTTTTCCTTCATTTAATGTACTTTTCAGAGCAAGCTGTTCCTTTATCAGACCAGCGTAAACACTTTTACAGAGTTAGAATACGGCCTGATATTTCGTTATGCTATCATTTGCTACACCCATATTTGCTTGGGTGTGGTTTTCATTTCATACTGTCTCAGAATATTTAAAAACATTTTTTTGGGAAGTTACAAACTGCTGTTACGCGTTATGTTTTATACTGTATCACGTCATCTAAATTGTGTCTGACCCCATGATAAAACTGATGGTTATAAAGGCTTAATAAAAACAATTTTTGTGAAGTAGTATTTATAGGTTTTCCATGGTTCTAACATTAAAACAGTGTATACCAATGTACACAGGTTTTATCATGAATTCAGAGTTCGTCATCAGGTCCTCCTGCTGTTTTCTATAACTGTCATTGGTCACACAAATATAAAATCCTTCCTGCAACCCTTCATTGTTCAGCCACTTATTTCATGCACACATACAGTATGGTGTGACTATTTCACTCACCACTACACATTCACTTGACTGCATTTCAATAAAACAGACCTGAAACACAAGCGTGGGAAATGTAGAGATAAAGAATATGCTATAGGGATGCAAAGGCGCACACATTCAGGCACTCACTCATAGAGCCATATGGGCGACAGCATAAATGAGGTGGATGTTTCAAAGAGCATTTTTTTTGAATGAATATTTCCTGCTTCACTGAAACCGTCTCAGTTCATCAGCACTCTCGCTTTCTCTTCTGTGATGAGACAGCCATATGATTTCACTTATCCGTGGCCTTGGTCGGGGAGCCTCCAGACTGGGGATAGTGACGAACTAATAATCACCCTTTCCTGCAATTATCCTCCTCCCAAAGCTCCATCATTCTCTGTCTTTTAATTCTTCTTCTTCCCTCTCAGTCATCACTCAGCTAGGTTGACTCCTTTTTTCCTCTCACTTCATTACTCTGTTTATTTCTGTTTCACAATTTAACCTCTCCCTATCTCAAACACATACAAACGTATGTCTTTCCACTTCTTTTCACTTAATGCAAACATTTTTGATTGCACCTAATTTGTAATATCAATACTCGTTCTTTCTTCCTTGTTTACATTTTTTGTAACGTGAAACTTGCTCACCTTTCCTTTTCCAGCCTATTGGGGAAACCCTGGCAGACTGTAGGAATGGGAATACAGGGTGTGCGTCCAGTGGTTTGTGTAGATAGGTTAGTAAATTCCACATCCTGTTACACAATCCTGCAGATGTGTGCTGTATGGGGCTGTGTTTACCTCCAGAAAAATGTCTCATTTTTTATAGGGCAGACGGAAAGATGGAAAGAAAAATAGAAGATGAAGGAAACAATGGAAGACAGAAAGCAAGAAAGAACTGCAACGGATCAAAATTCACCATGTCTCAATGAGAAGGTCATGTCTGTGGCTCGCTATGACTGGTTACAACTGGTTCCAATATCTAGCTATACTAAAATTTTAGTAGATGACTGCATGAAGTCAACAACATGCTGATGGCTTGTGACAGACTGAGTCGTTAACAGAGGTGGTGATGTAATCCACTTGAGGGCTTTGTGGTGAAACTACTGACGCCCTTGCTGATTGACTCGCTCTTCTGAGATAGGAGGCAGAAAGAGAGTCGAGAGGACTGAGGTGGTATGGTTAATGTGAAATACAAAGTTAATGACACACTGTGCTGGAGTTCACTCTGACATCGGGTTCATGTGTATTAGCACTCACTCCCATTTGAATCAATGCGCGTGATCAATAAGCCAGTGTCAGACTGTTTTAGCTCAAGCTGGCTGGGGGTCAGTGCTCAGCCACAAATTATGCAGTTCAGCCTGAGGCGTAAGGCCCAGTAAGGCCTTATTATTAGCTTTTGGGTTAGGCTAACAGCCACAGATCCTCCTGCTTTGGCTTCTTCATAGCTGATAGTGATTATTTGGGCTTATTGATAAGCTAATGGTGAATCAGGGCTATGAGGGATTGTTTAGAGAGGATTACCGACTGAACTACTGGGGATATAGGGACCATGACGACACTAATGGTGATGCTGATGATGGAGCCAGGCTAATCACTTCAGGATGGAGACAAGCACAGATGGGGAGGTGAGTGAAAGAAGGTAATATTAAAGAGAGAAAGGGGGAAAGAAGGAAAACATTAAGCATAATGCACTTTGGTTAAGGCTAATATCAAAATCAAAGCCTTTTTTAGCTTTAGCTTAAATCTCATAAAGAAACAGTCCTAGCTGACTTGGACTGAAATAAGTAAGTACAATCTTTATTGAAGCAATACCCTGCTTTGCAATCATAACACAGCACAACATCTGAACAACATACACCCATAAATGGCAAAATGCTAATTTTATAAAACAGCGATCACATGTTTCTTTACAGCGCTGTGAAGGATTAGCTTCTGGGTAACATGAATACATGTTGCGTCGTTCAAGAAAAAAGTACACACTTGCTTAAGGCCGACAGTTTAACAGCTCAAATAACTTGAGTGAAAGAAGAAAAAACTTCCAAGTCATAATGACTGCAGATCACACCACAACATCTGTGCCAGTGGTGCTCATTTACTGAGAGACTGCCTTGCACTTTATTGGAGGATTACAAGATAATTTTTTTTAGTCCAGCCACAGTTTGTACTGTATGTAACTTTGATGAGAAACTGATGAGTGTACATGATTGAAAGCCAAGGAGATCATCTGCTCAGCGAAAAAGTGGCCTGACTTCTCAAAAGCAGAACACAGCCGTGCGACACCGGCCGGTCTGAGATTCAGAGTCTATCAAACACAAGGTGGAGTGACTCGCTCAGATTACCTCTCTTCTGGCTTTTCAAACAACACTGACAGATGCATACCCCTCCGCACTTCCACTTGTCAGAGATCTATTCCTGCACTTAAAGCAGACACTTTCTCTCTCTCCCACACCCATGCACATGCTTAAACACACACACTAACAGCTTACACTACCTTTGTCACCTCCCACACATTGGTTATCTCCAAGGACACAAAACCCACAAGATCCCCAACCCAATTTCCACGCATGCAGCCTAAATGGAGCTGTAAGCAGGCATTAAGCCTGACAGGGAAAAAGGGAACAGAAAAAAAAATACCAATGCTGGAGAAAAGAAGGAGATGGATAGAGGGAAATAGGAAGGGGGGGGGTAAAGAAATAGGAGGTGGATTTCTATTTAGCACACTCACTTTCATCTCTGCTTTACAACATAGTTAG
>VOQJ01012237.1:8728-20216 GCA_015052665.1 Apistogramma diplotaenia | reverse complement strand
CTGCTTTACAACATAGTTAGGCAGGGTTTTGCAGGGAAGGTACGCACTCTCTGGATGGTGCACACAAATGCTCCCCCCCTTCTTACCCAGACAGAAAAAGACACAATGAGCCCTCTGTACTTTCTGCACGAGGGGGACACGCACAAAAAATGTACTGCAATCCCTGCCAGATTTAAGAATGTCTTGGTTGGTAGCCAAAGTATCTGAAATAATACTCCGCAGCTCACAATACTTTATGCAACTACTTCTTCTTCTTCTTCTTTTTTTATAATCAGAGATTAGAGGTGATCTTCTTTCACTGCTAATGCTCCAACCAGTCTGATTGGTGTATCTGTAGTTTGGACTGGAAGCAAGCCATGAAAGGAGCCATAGGCAGCACTGGGCATCAGTCCAGGATAGAAATATATAGCTGGGTACTTCAGAAATAGATACACATACATCTGACTTAAGCCTCCACTTGGATAATGTTTTTAAATTCCATTACTGAAGCATATGAGTCACATAATACATGGTTCCTATTTTTCCTTATTAAAAGGATTGAGCATTACTTGAAAAATATTTTTATTTATACGCCGTTAGCCTGTTAAACATGACTCCTGGTCTGAAGCAATAATCGTGAGAGCAAACGGGTATATTTTTGAAGACTTCTCGCAAAGTTTGGAACTAAATGCATTACAGAACAACTTTTAGCTATTTGGTATGATGTTTAAAAGTTTTTTGAAGGACACGATCGTTTTAATAATAAATTTGCAGATAAAAGAAAGAAGGTGAGAGGGTGGAACAAACACAAAGACACGCACGTACAAAAAAGAAAAACAAACAAAAAACACATAAGTGGTCCCCTTTCCCCCAAACAACCACGCACTTATTCAAACTGCGAACGGATCAAGGACGCGCTCGAATGTAATTTCCTTCTTTCTCAGTCATTCTCTCGTCTTCTGTCAAGAGCCTGTGGACCACTGGTGCCTGTGGACCACTGGTGCATCTCAGTCTGTCTGCAGCTGTGCTGGATGGCTCTTAATGCCAAACTCATCTGCTGCTCTCTCCATCTGTCTCATTCTCTAAATTTACATGCACACTAGTTTACTAACAAAACTCACCTTAAGGCACAAGTCAAGAAACATATTTTCATTCACTACAAAGGTTTACTTGCCACAGGTTTACAGCCCATGTCTCCTTTATAGCTGCCAAGTCAAAACCAGGCGAGAGAGCAACCAGTTTGTGTGCTTTGTGTGCAGATGTCCCACATCCTGCAAATGGCACACTTAAGACTTTGTGTTACTGATTTCTAGTTATGATTATTTATTTATTTTGGATTCGAGAACACACAATTTGGAGTAACTTTAAAGAATTAAAGCTGTACAGCTGCATATGTAAAATATGTAGATCAAAGAAATTCAGCATTCTCCAGTGATGATAATCCAACTGAAATCAAGCATCTCAATAAAAATCTGCTGAAGCACACATGCAAACATCGCTCCTTCTCTCTGTGATCAGCAAGCTGGATATAAACCACAGATACCTTAAAAAACATCCATCCATAGGATAAAAACTTGCTATCTGATGTAGTCAGTCTGTCGACTCACAGGGTTAATGAGCTGTCTCACTGTCTGGCTATCGCTACACAACAGAAGCTTATCAGACCAGTGGCCAAGACAGTAGTCATGCTGTTCACAGAATTCCCATCTTGGAAACTTTCAACTTTATCAAGACCTCTGCTTCCACCAGGCTTTGGTTTGATCTGGAGCTTTGGTCGAATCTGACAAACTGAAACACAGAATCAGTGACAAACACAGAACATTCATGGCTGTGATCAGAAAACACGCTTTTGGTCAGAGTCCTGATAGGGATCAAAGTGTTGTTCATCCATTAAGGGCTGCATGTTGGGCAGAGCTACCCACTTCTCATAAGTGACATCACTGCAACAACAAGAACTCACACCTGCATATTATATCCATGTAATGCTGGGTTTGTGTGATGCTCAATTACCTGATAACCAAAACTTTTACATCCATTCGGTGATGAACACTTGTCTTTTTGCCCGCATTGTGAAACAGAGCAGTTTTAAGATACACTACAGGTGCTATGAAGCAATTTCTTTGCAAGTGTAAGAATGGACACATTTCTTTTCAAGCATTTAAAATGAACAGAAACGTGACATACAGGACCACTGAACAAGGTGAGCATCAAGAACTTTGGGATAGAACCTAACAACTATACAAAGTCTCATCATCCACTGACTTCTCCTCACTATTTGGCATTAACAGTGGGCTGTCTGTATGTCAGCTGCCCTTTGCTTGACCCAGTCAGTCACCCAGAGGAAGGAGTGATTAGCAGGACTGTAGAAGCAGGAGCCCACCTGCTCTGACTCAATGGAAGCCCTCACACAGCTAGCTCGCTAGAGTCAACAGAATTTTAATCACATATACAAAGACACACTTGCACAGACAAAGACGCATGTACACACAAAGACACATAAGTGCTCACCCACACACACACACACACACACACAATTATGCACACAGGGAATGCTCCCTCACACGTACTCCCTCACTGACTCTTTCATCCTAACAGATAGATAGAAAGAGGAAGGAGGCAGAGGAGTGATAAAGGCCCAGACAGCAGTGAAGTGGGGGTGAGGGAGGGAGGTAGGGAGGGAGGGAGGAAGGAAGGGAGGAGGAGGAGCGTTTCCTGGAGAGACGGGGCAGGCAGGATATGCAGAAGGAGAAGGAGGAGGAGGAGAAGGAGGAGGGAAACACAGGGGTGGCTTGTTCCAAGCAAAGGTTGTGTCCTTACAGGGGCTCCGTACACGCTGGTGTCAAACAGAAGGGACAAAACACTGCCTGGCCACTTCCTAATGTACACCATTACACGGACAGAAGCACAGCTCCAATTCAGATATGCGGGCCAACACAAATCCACATGCAACAATAGTCATTCCCACAACCTGGCTATTTTGATTCAGGTAATGAAATACAGTTTCTGTCTTGCAACCTCTAAGGAGACAAAACCCTGGAGCACTACAGTATATCCTGTATGTAACAGGATCTCTCTTTTCTCCTTTTCTCCGTCTGAGTCTCTTTTTCTGGCAAGCCTGTTTTGTTGACTGCTTTTCTTCAGCCTGCTGCCCCTTCTATTGCTGTCTGCCCTCTTTCTTTCCTTCTCTCTCCTTCTCTTTTTGCATCTCTCTCTCTCGGCACAGTCTGGGTTGTCAGGCCTGTAATAGAGCTACCATTGTTTGATCAGGGAAGCAACAGGAACTGTACCCTGTTAACCCAGCCCTGCTGGTATGCGTGCATTTGTGTATGTGTGTGAGTATATTTCAGGAAGGTGCACGTCATTGTGTGTGGTTATGTATATACAGTAATCTATGCTTGCCAGTAATGCCTGTGTGTCTGATAACAGTATACATTTCTCTCCACTGAATAAAGGGGTTTTCTGTTTGAAGTGTAAGCAAGCATGACATTAGGCTTTACATGGAACAAGCCCCTCTCTTCTTTGCTTCTTATGACTACAAACTTCCCTCATGTACTCTTAAAGGACTCGACCTCTAAGCTTGACCTCTCATTGCTCCAGCTTTTTTCATAATTGCATGCTCACACACAGGATTTATTAGAGACTGTACTGTAACAATTCATTTTCACACATGCTTTCCTTACCCTGCCCTCTAACCCTTTCTTTACCAATCTCTCTTTGCTTTGTATACTGCTAATACCCCCATCCCAAATCTCCAAATACCCCCATCTCAAGTTGCAGGACCTGTCTCTCATGCCTGTGTGTGTGAATGCACATGTGTGACGCTCCATTAACTCTAGTGGTGACAGGCCTTTGATGCGGCCACTGCTCCTTAATCCCAACAATGAGGGAGGGGAACGGGGGGGAAGACAGAGAGAGAGAAGGAGAAGGAGAGGGAAAGCAACAGCTCTGGATCAGGATCAAAATCAAGTTCAAGTTCAACCTCAGAGCTTAAACTTGATTTTTTTACTGGAATTGAAATAGAAATCATCAACAGGGAAGACATCATTAGTCCAGTAGTGTTTTATGATTAAAAAAAAAAACAATTAATAAAAAAGTATTTTGTATAATTTCTGAATGCTCAAAGTTTGAAATTTTCTCAAGGACTTCAAGTCCTTGAGGAGTCATGAGAATAGGATGCATAGATATGAAACTGGAAAAGCAGGTGGTGCTGACCATGACTTTCACAGGCACAAAAACACAAAACAAAACATTTTTTTTAATTACATGTAAGTACATGTTGGAATTCAAAATACAAATGAACTCATATGTGCACTTCTGACTTAAAATTCACTTGATTAAACAAATCATATTTTTATAACTTGTCTTACAGTAGCAGGAAATTATAATAAACCTAACAAAAGTGAGACTGTACTGTAAAAAAACCTTCAGGTCTACAGTTCAGTTCAGTTCAATTTCAGTTGTATTTCACCAAATCACAACAGTCACCTCACAGTGTTTTTACATTGTAAGGTAAAGACTTCCTTTTAACAGGAAGAAACCTCCAGCAGAACCATGCAGAGGGAGGGGCAGTAATCTATTGTGACCGGTTGGGGTTGAAGGGAGGGAGACAGGACAATATAATAATAACTAATAATTAAATGTAGAGTGGTGCATAAACACGTAGAGAGTGAAAAGAGGTTCATTATGGGAAGCCCCCAGCATTCTAGGCTTATTGAAGTGCAACTAAGGGAAGGTTCAGGGTCACCTGATCCAGCCCTAAATTGAAAGTTTTAAGTCGAATCTTGAAAATAAAGAGGGTGTCTGACTCCCAAATCCAAGCTGGGAGCTGGTTCCACAGATGACGGGCCTGAAATCTGAAGGCTCTGCCTCTCATTGTACTTTTATCCCTTTAACCCTTTAAGGCCTACAACATAAAAAGTCCGCCAGACCATTCTCAGACAATTGAGAACCATGACTGAAACTTTTCAAATAAACCATTCCTCTGCAGATGATCAGTTAGCTGTTTCACAACTACTCTTTCTAAAAATTTGAGATAAAAGGAAAGTTGGAGATTGGCCAATAATTAGCTAAGACAGCTGGGTCAAGTGATGGATTTTTAAGTAATGTTTAATTACTGCCAGCTTGAAGGCTGTAGTATGGAGCCCATTAATAGAGATAGGTTAATCATATTTAAGATTGAATCATTAATTAATAGCAGGACTTCTTTGAGCAGTCTAGTAGGAACTGGATCTCACAGACGTGCTGATGGTTTGGAGGAAATAACTATTGAGGCTTTCTCTGTCAGAGAAGCCACAGTATCCAGAGGATGTAACACTGTTAATGAGATAATCAACCTCTGTGTAAAGTTTAGATAACTGCTTTGTACTGCTGTGGCGCATGTCACTGAAGAACATAACAATGGAGGAATTATATCCTTAACTCTAGTTACAGCACTTTCAGAAAGACAGCTACTGTATTGAGTGCAGTTATTGTCAGTTGTCAGAATGATCTTTGAGTTCAAGCTGAGATTTTAAACTTTTCCCAGTCACTGTGTAATAGGTGTCAACAATTTACCACTGTTCATTTTAACACTCATGCACTTCAATGCAAGCTTTAATTTCACATTGTACTAGTTCTGTCTTGGTTAAATTTAAAAAACTATGTTGTGTAAAACATTCCTCAAAGGCGAGACGTTAATCTGAACAATGTATCTGGACTCATTAATAATGAAAACCTTAGATACAAGGAGACGCCATGCTTTGTTACCTCCTGTAGGTGTTGAGTTATTAACAGGAAAAATGCTCAATGCTCAAGGAAATACAATGGATCCCTTGGTTCCACGCCCACAGTGATAGGTGTATTACCTTGTTCTGTGGAAGTTGTTTTTCATCCGGTTTAAGAAAGAACAGTATAATGAATGGCTTCTTCTAGAGAGAGGAAAATAAGCTCTGCTATCTCAGATTTTTCTGAGCGCGTGCAGACGCAGCCACGAATGATGGAGGGAGGAAGTGAAAGCAATGCAGTCTACTACCAAAGGGATAATGACACATGTCTACACAGATTTTAAATACAAATATAACTGAGTTCATGTTTCACATAAACTAACTGTAGCATAAAAACAATGCAGCTACAGCAGTCACAATCTACTCATTAGAAACTTTAAAGTTAATGCAGTCTCCTTTAATGACACAGTTATAGCATTGTTCAACATGTTCAGCTGTGCATATGCAGTCATGCTATAATTTCATTTCATTAAAGTCATATAAATGCAGGAAGTTGTAAAAGTCTCATGTGTTTCAATGTGAAACGAACCCCTTTGATCCTTTTAACCGCTGCATAATAAGCACTGCACATCTGCAGGTGTGTGTCCTCACTTCCACCCCATTCATTTTTAAAGTTAACCTGATCTTTAAGCAGTGCGTCATATTTGCATGCAGCAAGAAAACCTTTCTCTCTCTAAAAATAATTTCACTGTTTTCTACTGTTCTCAATGATCTGGAAGCAAAGCGGAAAGCTGTCATGTAGAAAAATGTGTTTTGTAATTATTGTATATTTCAGATATTTTTTCATGTCTTGCCAAATAAATATAAAACTGATGAATAATAAACCAATTTATACTTGAAGAATTCAGATGGGTTTTTTTTTTTTGGCAATGCTTTAATTCGTCAAAACTTAACAACACATAAAGAAATTACTTCCTTAAGCAATATCTCAGCTCATCTTTTTTCAAAGGATAAGCTTTGCCTATTTTTTTTTAAAGTGAGCTCAAGTCTAAAGATTCCACAGTGTAATGTCTCCATCACAGAGAGTGTGTATTAGCATTTAATGAGCTTGGGATTGATTGCAAATGTGTAGTTTGGATAAGGGCGGCAGACCGCTGGGTGTGGTGGGATCAACGCTGTAACAAAGAGGACTTCCACAAAGATGCTCAGCAAGTTTATACTATGAGAAGACAGCTTTGGCATGTGTTTACCATTTTGCCATCAAACAGGGGGAGATCTATGACAAACCCTTCAATTTCTAATCAGAAAGACGTTTTTTTTGTTCTTTTATAATGTCTATCTTCTGTCAGCAATGTGGTTGCTTCACTTTGTCAGGTGGCGTGTGTATGTGTGCATATTTGTGTATGTGTTCACATGAGTGATGAGGTATTTGGCAACCAAAGAGTCGGTTTAATAATAACTTATACATATCCCTGGATGTTTTCAGACCCGTTTCCAGCTGGGAGCAGCCTGCCTCCAGACTCCAAAGCGAAAGAGAAAAGATGAGAGAGAGGGGAGTTAGGAGACATGATTAAATAGGACCAAGACAGAAAATGAAGAAGGAACTAAGCTGAAAAAAAGGGAGGGGAAGTGTGAGCTGACATCTGCCTGGCATCCTCTCACCTTGCATGCTCTTTGACCATTCACTCTCCCCCTCCCTCGTTTGTCATGAAGTAGGAGGAAAAATGACATCGCTCATCTGACTAAGGCAAACGTCCAGACCGCACAAATCTCCTCCAACACCACTGTCTGACACTTCTTTAGTTCTCTAAGGTGCTAGGTGTGTCTGTATGTTTGTGTGTGTGTGCATGTGTGTGTGTGTGTGTGTGACTGGGGATATTTTGTTTTGTTTTTTCATAGACCTCTTGTCTCACACTGAGAGATGGCGAGATGAACCCAGCATCTCTGCCAGGTTTCTACTCACACATATCACACTCTTTAGCTGACTGACTCTAGTTGCATGTGTATTATGCATCCACTGGCTTGGGATCCCTGGATACATTTGACTCTCACACACAACTGACTGAACAGTATAGGACATTAGACATTGGCATATCCGTGTGTTTTAAAAGACACACATATACAAATGCACATACACACAGTGCTAAAGAGAGACCCATAACAGCATGAGCTCCAACACTGCCTCTTTGACAGATTTAAGTAAATAGCAGCAAACAAGCGATTATTTTTGGCAGACCAGGCAGCAGCCCAATCCAAGAACTAGGGGAGGTCCAATGGGAATGGAGGGAGATGAAATCACATAAACAGATGTGATTAAAGTCAATATCATATGTGTCATTACTCATTCAGACGATGCACTCCTTCACTGGACCACGCTAATACAAAAACAGATGCAAAAGATCTGCTCTTCACTTCTTGCTGCTACAGTCTCTTATTTGGCCTTCTTTTAAAACACGCAACGGTTCTCAGTCTCCACAGACTGCAAGGTCTCAGCATCTGCACTACGCACAGAAAACAGTGTGGCCATAACACTCTGCACTGAATATGTGCATGCGTTTTGCTCTCGTGCACACATGTTTCATGCTTTGCAGCTACCCACTAGGGAGTTCATACTTTTTCTTTAAAATATGCAGCATGAAGCAGTGTGAAAGGGCAACAGGATCTGTGTGGGATCTGCAGCTGACATAGTCAAGTTGACCCACTATAAGTGGATTTGTAATCCTCTAGTGGATTTAAACTGTGTTTAACATCCCGACCAGTGTGTGTGTGTGTGTGTGTGTGTGTGTGTGTGTGTGCGCATATGTGCTTATATCATCAGGTCTGCACAGCTGCATGTGTCTCCTTTAGTCACTAACTCTTTTGCCCATGTTGCTTTTCGATCACACGCCACTAATCTTATTGCACGGTGGTAAGCACAGTGCTTACCTTACAAATGCAGTGGAATTATTAGTGACATACAGCTGGTACAATTCATTCCTTCTTGTACTCTGGGATAGGCAAGTGTACTATAGCAGTGTGGTGTTGTCACACAAATGTCCCCACATGTGCAACACACAATCACAGGGTGTTCTGGCTGTGCTCAGAGAGGCTAAGCTGCTTTGGCACTGAGATATACTGTCACCAGTCGATTAATCGCTCGTTAACAACACCAGACTAGGCCAGAAAGTCTAATACCAATATGTCTCCATCACATACAGACTGGCTGGTGGAGTCAAAGGGAAATCAAAACACTCCTGGAGTTTACTGTGCCATGACCCTAAGTGATAAGTTGAAGAACAAGTCAACTTAGGTAAATCAAATCAAATTAGAATTAGGTACAGATGAACGGGAGTGTAATAATAGGCACAGATGGAGCTGCAGGTGACAGAATAAGTACCTGGAGCTAATGCCATGGAGAAACATGGGTGTAAATCTATTTTAACATAGTTTGAGTTTTTTTTTTTTATTTTAAAGATTTATGCCATTAAACTGTGTGTTTTTTAAAAAAAATAGATGATAGTTTAAAGAGCAGATTGTTTGAAAAAAAAAACTGATTTAAATCTATAAAAGCTTTCCTTAATAGTGACGATAACTGAAAAAGCACAACTGAAGTGATGATTCTAGAGTTCAGTTACGAGAGGTAAAGTAAATTTCCAACTTTTAAAGATCAAGGTGCTCTAAGATAAATGAAATAGGATTTTGTGCCAGGCCACCTTCTAAATTTGCACGGGAATTCAATGAGCTTAAATCTGGGGGGAAAAAATTCTCATGTTTGTTTACTAAAAGGCTCATGGATCATTAAGTTAAGTCAAGGTAGGACTGCAGGAAAAAAAATAACCTGCTACAAGAAAAAAAAGAAATAGGTTAAAATAAAGTCTAATTCTGTACCAGGTGCTCCTGGGCTTATGAAGGAGGACATAATCTAATTAGTTCTATTAAAACTATTTAAGGACCTAAATATGACATTTCTAAGTCTATGCTGAGATGGTAAGGAAGAAAGGGTTGCAGAAGGCAAATTTAGTGAAGCACATGTTTGAGTCTGCTGAGATAACAAGAAGTTTAGTTAAGGTCAGGAGGTCAAAATAAGAGATGAGGGTTTTTTTTATTTTATTTAGTTTTCATGCAGCAATTGCTTGATAAGGGGAGACAATAAATAGTCTTATCTTATCAAATCTTAAAATGAACAGACTTAAGTTTCGGTAGCTGGCAGTAGCACTGGCAGTGCCACCCAGAGAGAGGCTTCAGGGAAAACATTTACTGGCCTTTCACTAACACCTCCCGTGTATGTGTGTGTGCGCGCGCGTGCATGTGCGTGTGTTAGAGTGTACATTAACTGGCCCCCTGCTGCCACGTCTGGGGAGGAGCCATCCAAGTGCTGAGTGACACACGCTGCTTAGTGTCTTAATGGAGGGAGAGGAGGGGCAGCCAAACCACAGCCTCCAGACTGGGAACTTACAGCCTGTAATTATGGAGAGATGTTAAAGTCGCTCTGTGTGTGCACATGTGTGAGAAAGCGGGAAAAGCGGAGAAGTAGGAAGATCTGCTACATCCCTGTCCGGTATCAATTGGATCCTAGGTGTGTGTGTATGTGTGTGTATGTGTGTGTGTGTGCGTGGCAGTGGATCTATCGGTCTTTGTTATGTGTGACTGTGTGCATGTTTGATTTTTGCTTAGCAGTGTGTCATTGTCATGTGATTCCTGCTGTTGCAGCTGGACACACACACACACACACACACACACAGTCAGAAAAAAGAAGAAGAAATGAAAGTTGTTAGGAACTGGAGCTGCGTTCAATTAGGGTAACCACATATTTACAAACAGTGGGGGAAAGCTGCCTCTCTGTGACTCATCAGCCAAGCGGCACACTTGCACTTTTGACTCCGGGCCTGCCTCTCCCAAGTGCACAGCTAAGAGCGCGGGAGGGAAAGAACAGAGGGATGAAGGGAGATGACAGGGTGTGGACAGAATGAAAAACACACACATGCATTCTGGCTGTACATGTGTGAGCAACCGCATAAATAAATACATATGGGCACATACAAACACTTGCGCAAATTAAATGAGCTCATTTAAACTCCTGTGGTGTGAACAAACGCTAGAACAGGCCTACTTTTAGACAATGACTGATGATCTTTAAACAAAAAACACAAACACTGGTTGGGAAAGGTCCCGGTAGGACAAAAAAACTGCCAATTTACAAATTAGATTATGGAAAAAAAAAACATTTAATAACAGTCTGGGTGCAGACCTATACTGACATGCCATGTAGTCTTCTTACTTTTTGAGCAAAAAAATGTGCCTATAACAGAAGCAGGAAGCGTCGTACACGTCTTAGGCTGGTCCAAGAGATTTTTAGTTTAGGTTCAAAGCTTTGCCTGCCTTTACCTGTTTTCCTGCTTGCTACCTGCTTCCAAGCTTCCAACCAATGATGGAAAGTTCCGGATGAGGTTACAACTGCTCTTACCCAGATAATATCCAGACTGGGGTTTTTCACCACAAGTCTGCAGTCACATCCATCTGAGCATTTCTCATCTGAATATAAATTATAGTGTTTTGTCTTTGTGGACACAAAGTACATCAGTTCTTCATGCTCATACACTGTGGATCCAAAGCACACAGATGTGCCCTTTCCCGGGTCTAAGGGGGTGTTGTCAAAACCTGCTAATGTGCATGTGGCAAACATGGGAGCACATCAAAGCCTTGGCCTTGTTTTTTCTTTTTTGGCTGTCAGCGCCTTGAGAGAGTAAACTGAGGCACAAGGCCCTGAGTGTGAGGGCTGTTTGTCTTGACTTGACCTTGGTGTGTGTGCATGCGTGCGTTGTGTGCAT
>VOQJ01012236.1:0-23517 GCA_015052665.1 Apistogramma diplotaenia | reverse complement strand
CCAACACCCCCCCCCCCCCAAAAAAAAAAAAAAACAGTGTGAGAGTAACGTGTGCTTTGCTTTAATTGTTATCTACATTTTTTTAAATAAACCAAATAATTTTCATAAATAAATTTCAGAATGTGGGACCTTTGAAACAGTGTCTTAGTGTGATCATAGAGACGAGCTTTGCTAATAACCCGTATTGCTCAAATCATTGGGAAAAACTCTTTTTCGGAAAGACGGGTGACATATTTTAGTCGCCAAAGTTGCACCGATACAAAGTATTTCTTGAGATCCTCAATGACAGTTTGACATTGCAGACTTTTAAACATCCATGGCTTATCATTACTTTTATGTTTCAACCAGCATTTCCTAATAGAATTACATAATAAACACTGTCCTAAGAATATACTCAAACACATTGTGTCCTGATAGCAGTGGGAGCGAGCTGGCCTGAGTGCTTACTTTGTTGAGAACCCTTCCACATCTTCAGCAGGTATCTCAGGGTCACCAATGTTTCACCTTCACCCGTGGAAGGGTTATACATGCGAGCTCTAATTAGCCATATCCATCATGAGCTAGTCTTGGCTGCCGTAGCTCCCCCCCCCCCAAAGCTGAAACCACAGCAGCCAGCTCTGCACCATCCTTTGGGAAGGATTCAGCAACCAGATCTTGGTACTCAGGTGTCTCAGTTTCAGGAGAAGTGGATAGTCTGCCCTCCCAGGGCACAATGATAAAAGAATAGTAACTGGGCAAGTCATTACCACCTCTTCTGGGAGGACACGATTCTTTCTGAGATCTGCTTGAATCTCCCAGTTAGAGGTTTGGTGCAACATGGAGATCAGGCTTTTGGCAGTTGTTCCTGCCTTTGGAGCCTTTAATTTGGAACCTAATAGCTTCCAGTCATTGGGCCTGGTCTTTCCTGGCTTCGACCCTCCAGAAAACTGCTTTATAACATTGAGTTTATGTATAAAAAATAGTTTATATAAGAAGCAAAGAATGTCAAAGTTGCAAATAAGAAATCAGAAGCAGAACAAAAACAGACAGAAATCTCTGACCAGTTTCACTGTGGCAAATGCACAGGGACAGAACATATCTTTGATCTTGATGAGTGGATTTAGATCTTTTCTTTAAAATATAATCCTGAGCCTGACTAAAGTACATTTTCACAACACTTTCAAGCTTCTGCCGCACAACTTGACCCTTTTAGTTTGCTTTCACTCCTCTTAAAACAATATTTTTGGCTCCAATTCAGTGAAAAAGCTTTAAATATACTGCACCCTGCCTGGTCAGGGCCGAGTGGAAGACAGACACAGTCGGAAATTTCCCCCAGGAGCTGGTAACGAGCTAAAATAACTTTAAACAGACATAAAATTGTCACAATGTCCGCTAATGTTTCATCTTTTTTAAAATAAATTTATTGGCGTGCCAAATTACGGGGAGGCAAATCTAAGTGGCTAATAACTCTAGCTTTTAAAGATTAAAATCTGTGATCATGGTCCTTCAACTGTTTTTAAAGCACAGATGAGTGGTTGCTTCTTCTAATGGTGTATGAGGAATGAAACCAAACAACAGAGTGGCTGTAGGAGCTGCTGTATATTGTTGTATATTGGAGCAATCATCAGATGTAGATTTGCACTGACTTATTTTGTCACTCCGCATCGATCGCAAGTTATCAAAGTGATGAAAATCGCTGTGACAAGCGATGCGGCTTTATCAGTGGAATATTGTTTGGGGAAATCCTCGGAGCACGCGGCTGACATGATGAGACCAAAGACAGTGTGCCATGTGCGAGGACATGTGAGTTTGTTGAATTTAATCAATTAGCTGCTGTGATTATTTGCAAGTCTGATGGCAGGGTTCCACATAACAAGGCTCTTGCTGATTGTTTCCCCCTCAATCAGCGGTCGCTTCCCCCCCGAGGAAGGTTGTCACACACACACACACACACACACACACACACACACACACACACACACACACACACACACACACACACACACACACACACACACACACAGTGAGAGTTCAAATTGATCTTTTAAGGTTGATAGGAACATGTTTTGTAAAAGAAAAAGTTAAATGTGGTTTAATTTAATTTGAAAGCTTTCATGCTTTTTATGAACTATTCAAACATTTCCTCCCTCCTTCCTGTTGTTCCAGATTTTTGATCTTATTGAATATAAATGCCTCCGAAGCATTAGAGTAGTGCACTGGATGCTGGACAAATGAATGGAATTAGACACAACATGGGTACGGATGTCTAAAAATATACAGCGTAATTCAAAAGTCTTCAAATCAAGTTCAGCTGTTCTGCCCTCATCATTTTCCACTCTTATTGCATGGCAACAAAAATGCCAGAAGATGAGCAGTGTAGACTGTATATCAAAGAGGAGTGTCGCCACGGTGACATCAACCATTGGCCAGACTATAAAGCTTAGTGGTCTCCCCATCACTAACTTGGTCCTTGAATTGGGACATGAGAACCAAAGGCATACTCAGCTTTGTCCTACTTTCTGACTAGAAGAAATATTTTCATTTATTTTAGGTGTTAAGTTATAGTTCCTGTTTCTTTTGCCAATGAAAGAAAAAACATGTTTTTGTGACCTCCAAGTCCAAGCTTATAATTTGTGCAGCAATTCGATCCACTTCCCAGCTCTCTGGCTAGCCACCCAAAAATATTACCAAAAAAAAAAAGATTGAGAAATTACATAGCTGTTTGAGGTTTTATAGCTCTCAGGTTTATGTTTTAATCAGACAGCCATATAGGCTGCATCAAAGGCAAAGAGACTTAATTTATTATTTATATTATTGACAGATCCAGGGTGCCATTTGAGAAACTCCCCAATGGGCATATGCAAATATGATAGAATATACACACTCTATATACAAGGTTTACATACACTCATCGTGGGCGTGAATGTCATGATAATTTTGGGATCTTAATGATTCCTTTGAACTGTTCTTTTTCCAGGATGGAATGATTGTACAGCATACACTGTTAATGACTTTAAAAAACTAGAAGACATCTGAAACACTCTTCTTGGCAGAATTACTGGAGTTCATTTAAATTGGTTGATTTCCTGGCACTGATTTGGCTTTCAAGTATAGTCTAGAAAATTTCAATAGGGTTGAAGTTGGGGCTTTGGGAAGGCCATTCCAGAAGCTTAATGCCAGCCTGCTTTTTCCATTCTAAAACCTGTTTTGTAGTGTGTTTGGGATCATCGTCCTGCTGAAACACCCACCTGTGTCCAATTTTCAACCATCTGGCTGTTGATTTCAAGTGAAGTTGAAGAATTTGGAGGTACCTGTAGACCTCCTCCTTCATTATTCCATCCACTTTGTGCACTTCACCAGTACCATTGGTGGTATAGAGCCCCAGAGCATGATGCTTCCACTACCATGCTTGACATCTGGTACAGTGGTGGTTCCTGACCATCCTAGCCAATTTTCCTCTCATTTGAAGGAGGGGGGTCTTCTTCCAGACCTCAGCAAAGTGGTGACACATTTGAATAACTTGTACATAAATGCAATTGTTTGAACCGATGATCTTGGAATCTGCAGTTATTTAGAAAGAGGCCTTCCCAACTTGTATACAGCTACAATTCTCCTTAGGTCTTCACTGAGTCCTTTGGTCTTTCCTATTGTTCTCAGTATTGGTCAATCCAGTGATTGCTGTCAAAGAAATCCTTTTTAGGCTGGCAAAGAGATACTATCAACTGCAGTCACACAAGAAGTTAATAGGAGTTGGCTTTGTCAAGTTATTGTAGAACCTTTAACACCACTTTAAAAAAATAAATTTTATATATATATATATATATATATATATATATATATGAAAAATAAAAGAAATCCCAGCTCGCCCCCACCGGCAGTCTTTGTCCTCCAAACTCGGGTCTTCTACCAGAGACCTGGGAGCTTGAGGGTCCTGCACAGTATCTTAGCCTTTCCCAGCGCTGCACTCTTCTAGTCAGAGATCTCAGATGTCATTCCAGGAATCTGCTGGAGCCACTCTCCCAGTTTGGGGGTCACTGCCTCGAGTGTTCCAGTTACCATGGGGACCACTGTTACCATCATCTTCCTTTCCAGCTCTTCTCTGAGCCCAGCTTCTCATGTTCCTTCTTTTTGATGTTGCCATCACTTGCTTGTCCACCACTATGATGTCTGGTTGGTTCTCCATCACAAGTTTGTCTGTCTGTATCTGGAAGTCCCACAGAATCTTAGTTCTGTTCTTCTCAACCACCTTTGGGGGCGTATCCCACTTTGATCTCGGGACTTCCAGGTCACACTCGGCACAGATGCTCGTACTCAGCCTATATGTATACTTTGAACTTGTATGGATTAGAGAAAATCCTAAATACATTCAAGCTCAAACAGATATTCTCCAATGTAAGAGCAGAAAATAAGATATACACTACAACACATAATACCATGTTGTCATAAATATGTGATAACAGGCCCTCAACCAGTATGTGAAGGTCAAGGTGTTGTGGTGTGTGTGTGTGTGTGTGTGTGTGTGTGTGTGTGTGTGTGTGTGTGTGTGTGTGTGGGACACCTTGACTTTTCTCCAAGCTCCTCCTGGGAGTTACCAAGTGGATTGTTGGCAGGATGGTGAAGAGCAGAGGAAGTGGTCAGCTGAATTTCAATGTACACATATAAACTGACTTGTGGGCAGACATGTGCATAAATTGCACTGAAGCAACTAGATCTGCGGGTATGATTTGATTAAAGGTTCGTCTGATCCCTGAAATTAGGAAACAAATAACGTTCAAGTAAGAGTGCTGCTGGTTTCATCCACAGCGATGAAAGAAAGTAGTGAATTAAATAGATAATGAGCCCATTTGCAGAAGAGCTGGATCTTTCTATTCCACACGTGTGATCAGTGTGCATTAATGGGGAAATAATTCACCGCCACCACCTGCTCACAGATGGAGGGCGGTGCTACAAATGAGCAACTGGTGTCACAATCGTTTCCAGAGGTTAAAATGCCTTTGCTCTGCAGCCATTTTTTATTCTACTTATTTATTTATTTGCATGGATGTATAGATTGATAAGTTCTAATTAGCTTTTGTGTAAAAAAAAAGAAAGAGCCTGAATACCTGAAGGAAGCAGGGAGAGGGGTAACAAGGCTGACACAGAGACCTGTGCAGGAGAACAGTTGAGCTGCAGGTGCATGCTGCAGTTTTGTCACAGTCCAGTAATCAGCACCTAAAACTGGTCGTTTAAAACTGACATCTGTTATTTTTCTATAAAACTACTCAAGCTGAGAAAAATCTGGCTGAGATTGTCTATTATATATATATATTTTATGCGCAGCAGTAAGTATGGAAATCCTCAGTGGAACACAAAACACAATAAAGACACAATGATGCACATTTTCTACACCAATAAACTCAAAGCAGAATTCCAGTTATTTAAAACAGTCTTAAAACATGATGCTACACTTACCACAATACAGGTGGAGGCCTCTTTTTTTTTTATCAGATCTCTTTGATCTCCCCATACATTTTACAACATTTCACAGATATAAACCCTTAAGTGGTTTTGTTTTCTCTCACTGCACTGATAACTAAAGGAGTCTAAAGACATCCTTACGGCTCCTATAAGAATTAAGACAGCAAGTATCAGAGCGATGCTGCTGGTTAAGTGCACTGATCATCAGCAATTGTGAGCACCTCCACAAAAACACAAGTTTAGGCAGTTTGCTGGTCTGGAGCAATCAGGTGGACGTCCCAGCAAATTCACCCCAAGGTCAGACTTTGTATTACTCAGAGAAACTGCAAATAACCCGAGAGCTGCATGTCCAAAGATTAATTTAAGCTGCTGCTACCTAAAGGTGACTTGAATCCACAAACTTTATGAAGACAAACACAATCGTTTCCTAACCATAACTGATCACCTTCACTCAACTAAACCTAAGTACTGTAGGTTGTAGAGCCCAACATTACCAGCAGGTGAATGCAAATGAAAATAACATGAACGGTGTATGTGAAACATGCCTAAAAACACTTGAATGAATAAGTAGCTAAATAAGCTTTCCATCTACTCACACTCGACAGGAAGCTTATTTTTCTTTTCCTGCATGACGGGTGAAGAAAGCTGTGAGAGATGGTTCATACCATGCCAGCTCAGAGTTTCAGAGGAGGTGATTCTCTCTTTTTGTTTTATTGCTTTAATTTTGTTACATCATCGAAGAAGAAAACTTTCCATAAACTATGAAATACGATTTTATAATTATTTCATCAGCTACTTAATGTGCAACTCCTGTCAGCATATCCTTCTTATTAGCATCATATAACACGATGAAAATTCCTGTGTCAACTGCACCACTTTTTGTTACACTGTGAGCTGTCAAAACATCACCGGTTTACAGTATTCAGTCCCTTCTCCGGACCTGACAGTCTAATTTAGAATAATTGCAGGCATTTTATTGTGTGTGATTATGGTCATAATAATCTCCACGAGTCTCACTGGAGGTGATCTGGCTTTGCAGCGGAGCATGAAACTTCACTTCTGATTAGAGTGCAAGCAGAACTGACCTCTTTGTGTGGGTCTTAATGAGGTTCTTAGAAAGAGCCTAATGATTATTCTGAGATCTCGGGGAATATTTGAGCCGGGAGAAGGTGACGGCATCTGTGAAAGCGACTGGAGACAAATCCATGAGGCAACATGCCCTCGTGGAGAGTCTTTTTTTTTTTTTTTACTTTACACTCAAATAATCCACGACGTATTTATATGAATGAATGCCACTCAGATGAAAGGAGTTGGGTGGTTCGCATTAGCGGTGATGCCCTTGGCAGGACATATAAACAAAGGAAAACCCTTCACATAAACTAACTGTAATTGACAGTATGACACCATTAAAGACATTTGCTTACTCTTCAGAAAGTACATTTAAAGCCCGGAAACTGCATTAATTCATAGAGAATGCACCACACCACTTTACCAGCAGGGACAGAGCTGAGAGACAGTGGGAGCAGCAGATGGCATGCAGACTGATCTAAAGTCAGTGTTTTACATAATAAGAAGTAAGCATCTTGACCTCTTTCAGCATCTGAAGAAACAGCCAGTGAGGAGTAAAAACAATTTGGCAGGCAGGTCAAAAAAAACAGCGCAGTCTCCCCAGAAGCAGTCCTCCGACTGGATGATTCGTACAGTGCCAATATTCAGTGCTTGAGCAGGAGGTAGTGAACCTTTAATGCAGTGGGTCTGAAAGTAAAGAAGTGGGCAGCGTGTTATAAAATAAAATTCCATTTTATTCCAGCTGGGTCGTGTTAACTTTCCCCTCTCCGGCTCGAACAAATATAACAGAATAAAAACAGCCCAGTCTCTCAGAAATACATGAAATAAACATAACCTCCTGACGCTGCATCACAGGGAGGTGGCATAAATATGAACCAGCATAACAAAAAATATATGAACATACCAATTCCCTTTTTTTAAGAAGTAGCAGCACAAAGACAGACAAAGCCTGCTTTGGAAGGAGGAGGGTTTGTGGCTCATATCAAACCATTATAATTATTATAATTATTATTATATATGTCCATACTGACCGCTTTCATCTGTATTGTTGTTTAGTTAGACTGGGGTTTAAACCTGCTAAACGCGCCCCAGAGGGCTGGTAACATCCTGCTGTTGCTCAAACTAGGGTAACAATAAAAACACGAATCAGCACACGAGACCACGAGGCACAAGTACAAATCAAAGCAACATCACAAGAGATGAAACTCCAGTTTAGAAAAATAAATAAATCATAACGGGACTCTTCAGAACTTCAAACAGCAGAAAAATAAAAATCAGATAAACACAGACTCGAATACGTTCGCTAAAAATCCTGAAGTCAGACACGAACCTGAGACCACAGCGTCGTTTGTGCTTGATAGTAATAATTAGTTATTTATACTTTTTTGTTAATAATTGCATGTTAAGAACCACATGCAAAGAATCTCAGTTTTTCTTATACTAAAACACTGGGGGGGTTTCAGAGAGAGAGGCCTATCAGCAGATGGCCAAAGTTTAAAAATGTCTCTAATCATCTCATTTATTTATTTATGGCTATTCAACGCTTCATTCATTTGGCCATTTGTGCTTAGTCAGAGCTGCGGGTCTCCAGATATAATTGGGGATTTGCTTTATTCTTGTACCGCTGAGCTGAATTTAACAATTTCATTATAATTATGATGAACCAGGAGTGGCATGCTTGTTCAGAAACAGCTGCAGCATAAAACTTCAATGTTGTTACGTTTGTGACTCAGAATGGAATAAAAACACACCAATTAATGAGTACTGATAATCCTTGACACAGTGATGGTATACGTCTATATACAGCAGGGTTGGTTTGATTGGCGGATCTAAATTGCCCATAGGTGTACCCTGCCTCTCACCCCCCGACCCTAAAAAGATTAAGGGATGGTGGCATGTGCTGCTTTCTTCTGGAGGAGTAATTTTAAACCACAGCGACTAAGTTTTGTGTACATGACATTTCTACACAGCTATTGTTTATCTGTGCAGAATGAAGAGCTCACAAGCAGCTGCTGAAGCCAAACAGAAGCAGTTCTGTAAAAACAACACGCTGATTTTGCTGCGAGCGTCAAATCACTTGAATCGTCTCCAGAGCGCGATGAACATACATGGCGATCTGGTCACTAGCTGTTCAGAGATCTTTCTCTGGACAAAATCTGTGGATGGACACAATCACAGATTAACGGGGATAATTAACGAGGGGGAGGAGCTTTCCAATACAAACCAGCAGCAGGCTGACTGTTGTTTGTTTTATGGGTGTCTTCCATGTGTTGTGTGACAATTACTGCGCTGTTTTACTGCCGTCTTCAGACTCTGGGCTGAAATACTACGATTCTCACCCTAAGAATTGAAGCATTAATGCGACACCATCAGTGTCTTCACACAGGAGCAGTCAGTTATTGATTCAGGCTAGTTAAGAAGAGACTGAAAACACTGTTTGTACCAGTGACGTGCAGTCAGGGGAGGCAGGAGAGGCCTCACCTGTCATCATGGAAACATAAAAACAAAAAATTAATTAAACGGTTATATTTAGTCAGTGATTTGTTTTTTAAAAGTTCTTTTCCATTTAACTTCACCAATCTTAGACTTTTTTTTTCCAAAATCGCCGAATTTTCACTTTTGTAGAGGTGCTCACAATTGCTGATGATCACCAGCCCACTGAGCCTCACCATGGATTGCGCACCGATAATGCTAACTGTGTTGGCAGTGAGACTGTATTGCTGTCCCTCTGCATGTCGCTATTAAGTTCAAACACGTTTACTATATGAACTAAATTTATATATTTTCGCTGGTGTATATGATGCACAGTGTATAACGTATTCTTGGTCTGAGCGATCATAAAACTGCCGCAGAGATGCTAGGTGAGGCACGCAGTTCTTGTGCCTCATGGCAGGGGGCGCTGGTGATACCAGGGATTCTTCTTACGACTCCTCGGCTGCAGAATAATAGAATTAGACAACAAGCTACACAGTTAGCAAACAAGTTATCGATGCTTTTCTTCAAAACGAGCGGCGCATGGACTTCATTTATAAGTAAAAGGTATGAAGATAATAATGTTTTTTAAGAATACTGATAGAAAATTTTAAACAAAACACGGTAACTGTTGCCACTGAAAAGGTGAATAAGCTGCTCTGTAGGTTCATATGTTTGTAAATCTGATGTGGTGAGGTCAGTGCCTCACCAGCCATGAACCTCACCGCACGTCACTGGTTTGTACAGACTGCAGACTGTCCAAGCGCAGTGTCGTAGCTAACAATGGTGGCATACACAGTACATGGCTTATATGACTATTTCCAGCCTCCTGCAGAGATCCAGCAGGCTCATTTTATTTAGAGTGTTTTATTAAGAGTTTAAATTCAGAATATCCCAATAATACAGCTCTCAGTGTAGTTCTACAGCTGTTAGAAGGCAGCGTGTTAAATCATAGCGTGAAGTCAACAGGGTTGCAGTTATAATATCGGCTCTCCAGATTTTTTCCATCGAAAACCACTGCGTGCAGCGACCTAAAAATAATTACATTGAAAGCCTCTTCTCTAAGTTTCATTCACACTATTCCCCAAGTGAAAAATGCCATGTTTTTTAAATTGGGGCTCTTGGTAAAAAAAAAAGGTGTATTTTCAGTCATTTTTGTGGACTTTTACCAATTTATTTTGGCTTGGCCAGTGCTTATATCCATGGATGTCTGTCCATCGATCCAACAAGATTGCTATTATATTCACTGGCAAATCATAGGCACTCGGTATTCACACTGATGAAACTTTTCATGATGTTGGGTGCCTTTTTTTCTTTTCTTTTTTATATAAAATGTTCCACATCGCACATTAGAGTTTAAAATTCACATTTTCATTGTTTGTTTTGTTTTTGGAGGAGCCAAATTTTCATTTTAATGCTATTGTCTCAGTATCAGGAGTTCATTATTCTATTACACTCATTGATAACTATTTTCTCTCATCATCTCGAAAAAACAATAATGGGAAGTCCCTGACCTGTGACTCAGGCCAGTCTTCTTGTTAAACAACTTGGATTGATTTGAATACAGTGACACAACACAAGTTCTGACTGTTAGACTGTGACTGAAGTACAGTGTTTATACTTTCAGCTTAAATCAGCTGCTGCTGATGAAACGTTGCCATCTGTGCATGTTGGCATGGGGTGTACGAGATACTCTGTACCACGGCTTTCAGGGTCCTCACCATTTTCCCCCTATTTGTAGCCAGACAAGACGGATAGCGGCTTTATGATGCACTTGATTTAGCTTCGAATTATTACTCTCTCTATTAATAAGAATATGAGCAATAAGATTAAGAAACACAAAGTAGCTGCGATCGCCTCTGTGGAGCGTGAAGAGAGAGGGGCTGATTACTTCTGAAATAACAGCACCATCATTGTTGCTGATGCAAAGAGAGCATTTTACTAATGCGCCCTCCCGTGTGAAATACAGCACACTTTTGTTTGGATTTGGCAGTTCAGACATTAGTTAATTATTTTATTTTCTGTTTCACATTGGCAAAAATAGATTTAGCAAATTAGTGATGAATCACCCTCACCCATGACTAATAGCAGACTACTTGTATTCATTATGAACACAGACAGAAGATGCAGCAAAGTAGTGCACAGCAAAAACAGCGTATTGTCAGTAATTTAGAGGCTCCTCCAAAATGTCACCAATCCGGTTTCAGTTGAGTAGTTCACACACTGTTGAAAAACCAGACAAAATAAACCTTTACTCTTTTATAATAACTGGCTTCCACAAGCAAGTTAAAAAAGGCAGAGCTGTTCTCGCCTTCTGTATGTACACAAGCCCTGAGCGTACATTCAGATACCTCCAACAAGCTAACGTGGATATTCACAGAGCGCTGACAGCATTTTCATGCTTCTGCACTGCTGTGATGTGCTGGAACAATCCTGTGCCGGTGAATGTGACTGATGGGCGCGGCGGCGCTCACTGTCTCATATCATTGATTGTGCACGTGCTCGTGTATAAGACGCGTTTGCTCATGAAACGCAAATACCAGCCCATTCGTTTCTTTAGCGATTCAAGTCGGTATTATTCAATTTTGACTCAGACATTAGACAAATAATAACAGAAATTAATGCAATCTGAGTTAAATAATCACAAAAATGACAATGTGCTCGTCATAGACGGTATGAAGCAGGGGCCACATGAGAAACTGGGACTGACCCAGTACCTTTGATCACACCCACTGGTTAGTAAAGTACTGTTATGGAGCCTCAACATTAGGCAGTGTTTGTGCAGTCACTATCTTCAGGCGTTGAAAAAGGACATTTCAAGTAAGGGGGTGGAGCTGACTTTGACACTGCATCCTCATGATTAGCCAATGAGCACAGACCATATTACTCTCCACTGTGGAAGCCACATCCATCTTCCGTGGTGCTTGCTCATAATTACTGTGAGTTTTAACATTTTCTTACCTCACTGATACAGGCAGATATTATGTAAAAGGGTCTGGCTTTAATCAATATTTAAAACATAATTCAGTGTGTTTCATACAGTGACGCCTCTCAGATGATTTGTACGGCAAATGCAAAAGCTGATGCAGAATTTAATTGGGCAGTTGCTTTTATCACAACCTCAGAGTACGAGTCAACAGTTGGAAACTGGTATAATCTGGTATAATGCCTATAAGATAGCTGTAACATCATTTACGTTATCTGTGCCAGTATAAAGTCTAAGAGCAAGTTTCAGTGATTGAAATTAATATCTCATTAGGGTACAAATTTCTTTGTTAGTCAGCAAATTGCAGGAGGTAGTATGATGTGAAATGAAGTAGCTCCTGCAGACTTCTATAAACTGTGCCATAAAGCACAAAGCATGAACTATAAATCAACTTTGGAAATCAACTCAAAGCGCAGCCAAGCTCAAGTAATGGTGACGCTGACAAGACAAATCTCACAGTGATGAAAACTGAGCCTGACACGCTCCACAGCCAAGTTCAAAAGTAACGTGTCCACCAACAACAGGATAAAGCAGTTAACATGTCCTTTTCCCCGATGCTGCTGAATCTCATGAGTTTAAGTCCTACGTTGCTTTTTCATATTTATATTTTTTTTAAATTAATTTTTCACTATAAGAGGATTAAAAGAGGCTGGACAGTTTTACATCGTTACAGCAGCCAATTTAATACAGTTAGTCGTGTTTTAGTTTTACATTTTCATATTTCATGATAGTTTACATATCAGAAAATACACAAGTTTCATCTGGCAAAAATTCAAGAATGACAGTTACATAATTTTGTTGACCGTCCATCCATCCACATGGTAGTCAGATGCTACTGTAAGTAGATATGCCAAATGTTGTTTTCCCCAGCAATGTTTTCCATTTTTTTCATGGCAGATTCCAGTGCACTCCCCAGGCCAGAGGAGATATATTTCTCTAGAGACTCCTGGGTCTACCCCCAACCCCCACCCCCACCCCCACAGTGGAGGCAGCCCAGAAAACATCCAAGAGGAGGTGCCCTGGAGGCATCCAGATCAGATCAGCATAAACCACTTTAGTTGACTCCGTTTGACGACTCTGAGCCCCTCACTGTATCTCTAAAGTGGTGATTATACTCTCTTGCAGCTGCAGACAGCATGGATGAGTAATTATTCCTGTTATAGCTCTTTGAAGTCTGCTTGAACTCCACCTTAAGGGTGCATGCATCATTGCTGCACTCTAATGTAATTCCCTATGGGTGTTCTATGTGGTCAGAAAAAAAATTGATGTCTACACAAAATTTGTGTTACTTGCACCCGAGCGGACCCTGTGACGCCTCAAAAGCTGGCACGAGTCATTCTACAGAGGAAATTCACATTGGCTCCTAAATCCACCATCCAACAAGTCTCCCACAACTGAGAGGAAGCCATCCACTGTTTTGCTGCAGGGAACTACAGCCCCGGACTTGGAAGTGCTGACTCTCATCCTAGCTTCATCAAACTCAGCTGCACCACTGCTTACTGAAGTTCATGTTTTGATGAAGCCAATAGAATTATGTCAGTTATAAAAGCAGGAAAGCACTCCTAAATGGAGTTCCTGAATTTCACAAACAGAACCAGGGACAAGGAGAAATGGTGACAAATTCCAACAGCCATTGAAATAGTGTTCGACTTTGCATCAAGGACTGAGACAGATCTGATGGCAATGGCCCCAGTACCGTGAACTCCTGCAGTACCCTTTATTCTCCAAAGGACCTGGACATAAGCCCTCTCCACATCTGTGTGAGAGAAAAAAAGTCAACTTTTTTCTCTCACACATGCAACTACGAATGTGACAGCAGAGCGAAATCAAAGCTGAAGCTACACAGCAAGAGCAGAGCCAATTACAAAGGTCATTTCAACAGAGATGAGTTTGCAAAGGTATTGTAAGAAAGATGTGAGTCAGATAGATGGATAATCACAGCTTTGGTTTTCAATAAGCTGCTTTTGTAGAATGTACTCATTCACAGCATCTATATTAGATTTGATGGCTTTAATGAAAGTATTACATCACCCTCAAGGACGACTGTGAAATGCGAGCCAGTTAAAGAAGTCACCGACTCTTACAAAACAACCGGTGAGTCACTCCATGTGTCGAAAACATTTCAGTCCCTGATTTATATGCATGCATTTCGAGATCAGTTTGGCGGCAAACGGCGAGGGCTCTGATGACTGAAGTCTTACGTCAGCACGAGCGCGTCCGATCGCGACTCTGAGCAGACCAGCAAGAGCCTTAAATGTAGAGCACACCATTGGGCACATGAGGTCAGTCAGTTAATGTTTACACTGATGAAGCCTTGCGCTGACATAGCCACGCTACGCTGCTTGTTGAATCATGAAATAAGTGGTTAGACCTTTTCTTGTGGGTCTGAGAAAAACACAGTGCCTCAGGACAGATTGCATGTGTAGTAAGGAGCACTGCTGACCCATCATAGCTCATATAAACTTGATCGGCTTATAGTATGAAAAAAAACGGAAGCAGCACTTAAGACTCTTTTTCTATGATGTCTTTAACTCTTGAAATGCAGAGTGGTCGCTGTTAATCTCTTTTTATTCTTTCTAACTTCCTCTGCTTATCTGCGTTTTTCACTTCCTTTTTGTACTTGCAAAATGTTAAATTATGACCTGAAGGAAATAGCATATTCAGAAGCATGCATACATGGTGTAGCAGTGTGATTACTTTTAATGCCTTTTGCTGCATGGATAACCTGCGAAGTCTTTACAGAGAATACATTTCTGTTTTTAATATGTCTTACTATGTTTTACATTCTAACACCAGTCTATCCAGAATGTGTTATTGCAGTGGTAAAGCAGTTTCATAAAACCAAACATCACTCAATAACGACAATCTGTGTAACAAAAGAAGATGCATGTACTGTTTTATTTAGAAAAAAATGGTTTGTTTAATTTCTGTGAGATTTCTTCTACCTCTCATACCCTTTGGGATATTTAGAGAGCATTTGTACTAAAGCAACCCCGATAAACCTGCTGCCATTGATACTGCTGGTAAAACACAACGACAGATCGGGGGGAGGCTGGTTTCTGTCTTTGTGCACGATGCAGAGACATAATCTTGGCACACCTTCAACATTTATTCTGAGATGATATGAGAAGATCGTTATATTTTTCATGCATCGGGACATGTTTTGTTGTTTATTTGAGCTTAGCTCAAAGACTGGAGGCAGACAGAACAAACCAGCCTACTTTTGACCGAGCAAAATTCCTTCAAAGGCAACATCAGCCAGACTCCACACATGAATCAGTCCCCATGGATCCATTAGCCATAAACAACACTGAAAAGCAGACTATATGGCTAGATGTCCTCTTCATAACAAGTGCTTTTTCATAACATTCATAGACCGCTTTGATTGACAGCTGTAGCCAATGAATTTGACTATACATGTACGTGGAGCTCTCCACTGTATTTGTGCTGTCTGGTGCTTAAATAAATAAGAGGTACAGACCACGCAAGAAGTTTGTGCTTCAGTTTTGGTTGGTGAAGTTTTTTAGTCCGCGATTTAGCCATAATTAGCCGTTAGCCATAGTCATCTTCTGTGTATTGGAGTGGTGCAGTTTGTGACTGCAGCTTGCCAATCAAGCTTGCTAGCCTTAACTGATAACTTCAGCCAACAGTTCAAATATGATAACGGAACGCTGTACACACCTTACTGGCACCTGGCAGTAGGTGCAACTTGACATAGGGATCTGAGAGTCCATTGTGGTCCATAGGCTTGAGCCCCTGTGAAACAAAGAGAAATATGTTAATAAAAAAAGAGCTGTCCTTAAGCACTTTTTTACTTTTGACACTACAACTCATACTGGACTGGAGTAGAACAGTGTGTCACAAGTGAAAATGAAGTGTAATTAGACTGCAATGAACATTCATGCAACCATTTGTCTGAAGGAACATTTTAAATGGTTTTAAGTATTATTCCGGGGAACAAAGGTTTGGGGTTTTTCTGGTGGAAAAGTGGTGCAATAGCACAACATTTGTAGTTTCGGTCCAGACAACGAAAGAAAAATAATATTCAATAATCCAAGTGAAATTTATTGCAAGCTTGGAACTAGCATCTAATGCACCTTTTGATGATGCAGATTATTAATTAGTAATCACGAAGACCGTTAACAAATGTAACTGAAATCTGTAAAAACCGTCTGCATGACACCTCTGTCACCTGTGAATCCTCACATAAAATCTGTAGCGTATGAGACATTCGGTACAGTGCCACCTGAGCTGCAAGGTTCCTGCATGTTGCTGAGGAACGCTGAAGGGGAACTGACTAAAAAAAGAAGTGTTTTATTTCTTTGAAGAGCAAATCAATGAGGCTCGGCGAGACCAGAGGAGGTAAAGGCCACTCAAGCAAGACAACACTGCACTATGTGGCTACCTGCTACATGAAATGAAAAGGACCTAAAGGGTTTCCAGAATCAAATGAAGAAATTAAAACCTCAAGCAAGTTATCTTTGACTTCCTCTGGTGGTGGAATTATTTAGACTGCTGACTCCTCCTGAGATAAAAGTTTAAGCTGAGGTCCCAGATTTAGTACATTTTATAGACACAGCAGAGAATCAGTTTGGCTATTTTTACATCAGCATCAATCATATCCACAGGCCTTAGTGAGCAGACGCCCTCTGAAACTCATGCAGCCCAGTCACTGCATTCCATTCTTGTGGAAACTACAGTATAAAATAATGCACAATAAATAAAAACAGCTAACATCATTGGCATAGCTGATTATCAGGATTGCTATCCATCACAATTCACAGGTTATTCAACACAACGATCATCCATTACTAAAATCTGACCAATACTCAAGGAGGACAAACAGCACTTCTTGTGAACTGAGGGCAGACAGTTCACAGACTCAAAAAAATGCTGGTGCTTCTTGTCTCGTAAACTTTCCATAAACTTTAGTGGCTGATCTGTCCCTCGATGGGGAATTTATGAAAACACGTGTAACTTAACAGCATCACGTAATGAAACACAAACTCCAGGAAATACATAAATCCTGCATGACACAATCCACAAGACGGTGACAGTTTGGTTTGTGTAAGACCTGAGAAGGTACCCCCCCCCCCCTCCCCAAGACAGAGTCTGAGCATCTAAACCAACATTTATGTGCAAGAGGGATGGAAATCCCTTTAAAATTGAACTCTGGATTTAGTTCATCTAGTTAAATCTGATCACAATCGAAGCTGTGGAGGTCATAATGTCCATAACGTTGTACAAAAACAAAACTAAAGAAAAAGTTAAGATGTGTTTTTTCATTTTAAGTTAAAAAAGAAACCTCACAATTTTGATGAATAATTTTAAAAAAAGGATCGATTAGCACAATGAGGCCAGCAAACTTGTTTTCCCTAAATTACATCCATTCATTAAGTTTTACTCCAGAAATTAACATCTTAACGGAGCAAATCATCACATTTAGCTTTTCTGTCAATGTGCTAATTGTTGTTGAGCTGCTCTCATTGGACTGTACTTGCCTCTGAAGTGGGGATTTCTCTCAGACACGCCCACTTCACCCTGCAACTACTGTACCACGAAGGTAACAGTTAAACATCTAAACTGGAATCTATCAGATCGATCAGGCAGAGCGCTTCATAAATGTATCTACACTAATAATATTGTACAGAAGAAAATCACCCTGTTCTGTATCTATGCAGACAGTTTGCATTGATTTGAAGAGAATCAGTAGTTTCATTTTTTAAGAATATTCAAACTTTTTAAAATCCTCTTTTTTGTTTGTTGTCCTGCAGGGATTCTGCAGCTCATGAAACTCAGAGCTATTTAGCAATACAAATCAATTATTCTTTGATTACAAGAAGTATTGTGTGTGGACACAAACTGTGTGATTACAGTTTGTGCCTACAAGGGTATTTATCATTTATGAAGTTATGAAAATCCTCCAAAAATATTAAGTCTAAGCTGATACTTGAGGGGGGAAACGTGTCCTTTGAGCTTCCCGAGTTGTTTTATATTAATTTCACTCATAAAATTTGAGGAGTTCTCTCTATATTTTAATGAGTAGCTAACAGGAAAGCTTAGAAGCTTTAAATCAGCAATTCTGTCGCTGGTTTTCATCAATAACTAAAGACTCTTTTGCTGTAAATTGCTCTTCCTGTAGTCTTTTAGTAAAAAATAAAGAAAAGTCCCCTATAAAAGTTAATCATCTGAGGTTTCTACCAGCGAAACTCCATCTGTGACTCTTCAAAAATATGTGATTACTCAACACCAGTGTAAAATGCTGTCTTTATTATAAGAATGTAATATTCTGTATAAAACAGCTTGTTCTTTCTTCTATAATTTGGTTAGAATCATAAATCATGAGCTGAGGCAAACTGGATTCTTAAGAGTGGCAACACAAGCAGCAAACTCAGTTACATACTCGGTTTGGTTTACTGAGTTATTGGCTAATCAGGAGGACCTGGCACTAGTTAAGTCATTCACTGTGGCCATAAAGATAATGTAAGATGGACACAGCCACCATGATGTCACCTGCTGGTTTGAAGCTTAAACATCAGCACTTTGGTAGGTGCCGTGTTGTGTTTTGTTTTGTTTTTGGGGCAGAGCGGTTGGTGTCGTCACCCAACATTAGGAAGCTTTATTGGTCAGCTGCATTCATAAACTGCGCAGACACAGATGGCCACAGTGGATGGATTCTTGATCTGCCTCTGTCATGGTCTTGGGCTTCTTGCCCAGTGTTTCTCAGATTTTACACCTGATGCACACCTCTTTTATTCAGGCTTGGGACCAGCACTGGACACTGGCTTCTGAGTCTCTTCCCGATCTCAAACCGGGGATCTTTCAAATGTGTTAGGAGAATGCGTTACGGGCTATAACGCTGAGGCAATAATTGCTGCTAGTTAATGGCCCAATAAATAAATGCAAAATTTTCATTCACTATAACTGCAGCCTGTTAATAGTGCTGCAATTAAGGGTCCGAAGGGCACAAACACAGTCAAGCAATTCTGTTCAGTTTAATTTTGTGAAGATGAAGCAGATAGTGGCCCGGTACAGCTCCTGATGACAGATCAGGCCACACAGCAGTCACAATGCTAACTTTAAGTTATAACAAAATTAAAATAAGTGAAGTAATGAAAAAGAAAATCACTCCTTGTGCTGTTGCTATGAAGAGGGCTGTTCTCTGTGATAGGGGATCTGTACATAGTGCTAATTGCACGGCCTAATTTAGGCATTTTAACACTTGAGTCTTTGTGGACTGACTCACTTTTGGAGCCTCAAGTGGCCACTGGAGGTACTGTGGTTCTCTCAGACGTCCTTAGCTCACAGTGCCTCGGGTATTTATGCCACAAATCTGATTTTCATTACTCCAGATTTTATTGGTTGTTGCTCTCGGTGGATAGATTATGTAAAATAATGAATATAAGGTTATAAAAGTCAGCAAACAATCATATCAAAAGAAAACAAATAGAATGCATGAACACAGAACATATTAAATGAAACAGATAATAAATAATAATCTCCAGTTTGTCTTTGTTCTTAGACTATAACTACTGACTTGTTTCTGAATCCCACATAAACACCAAAGCAAAATGAGACACCCTGAATAATGAACCATCCCGCGTAATAAAGAATAATAAGGCTTAAAAACCCCATGGCTTAAAGATCATGCAATACAAAGTTTTTATTTCTCATCCGAGTAACAAAGATGCGCTATCACAGAGAACAGCCATCATGCAAAGGAGAGAATCCTTTATTACAAGACCAGCACCATTATTTTAATTGTTTCCCGTCTGAGTGTTTCTTTTTTCCTTAATGGACCAAAAATGGAAAAATAAAACAAATACGATGTCTGTTCTCCCACAATTATCAGGCTTAATAGAGGCACTCGGCACCAAGCCCAGCACTCAGCAGGAATTACTGGCAGCAAAATGACACACTCAACTGTGTCTCTAATAAGGCGACACTGCTGCTTTAGATCCTGCCTGTCACAGGACAGAAGCATAGTGACACTAATTTCTTTAGCCGACTCCCATAAACATGTCCACATTTTGATGTTCCAGATACACTTCGTTCTCTGACATCCGAAGAACGGACCCTGAAAGTCCAGACAGAATAGATTACATTATAAAAGCAGATAATGAAATCAGTTTAAGGGGAAAGATGAAGTAGATGAGTGCTGTTTTCTCTGTTTTTTATATAAAATTTTTATTTCATTTTACAGACACAGATATGTCTACATAGCAGTTCAACATTTAATTTGTTTATGCTTGGATTCTCTGCCCTTAAAGCAGTTTCAAACAATATAACAAATTCAAGGACTTTTCAAACCTTGAAAGGACAGTAGAAAAATCCAAGCATTTTCAAGGACCAGTCAAATTTGAACTGTTAACTGACCCGATCCTGTTCGGATCATTTGATGTATATCAGAATGCTTTTACAAAGGCAATTAAATTAAAGTAGAGGGGGATTGGATGGAGGTGGGGTCTGCATACAGCATTTATTTATCCAAGTAGCTTCTTGGATAGCCATTTTTCCTGTTAACTCATGCTTCTTCTTCAAATTCAAATACTGCCAAAGGCTCTTATTTGTTTTCTACTTGAGAGTGCAGTGGTAAAACGACGACTTCCCACTCAAATATAAAATAAATATAACCCATGTCTATTGAAATTTGGTTTGATAGCCAAGTCGTGAGTTGCCAGAGGGTTGAAGCGAGCTGCCGGGAATTCATAATTTATTTTTGAAAGTTTTAAAATGTTACCATTCTCATGTGGCATGGTGCAAATCAGAGTATTGAGTCACGAAACTTTACACATGTTTATAACATATGTAACATACATATTTAAGTATTTTCGATCTTCATTGTAATATGCATTTCAGTCAAAGACGCACTTAGAGCAGAGACAATGCTCAGCAGCAGAGGCAGAAACAATGCTGCCTACAGAAAAAGACAACATGATACAACCAACATTCACACTTTGCAGGCTCAATCTCTGCAAGAGCCGTGACCCTGTCTCCTCAGTCTTTTCTCTTATTTTCTCCTCCTTCAGCCAAAGCGCGGCCGCGGTGAACTATGCAAGTACAATTGTCAGCTCTACAAAAAGGACTTGATCACATCTTTTTTGTTTAATGTATATGCAAAAAGCAGAAACACACACAAAGCTCAACTTCCCCTGTAACTTCTGCTTCCCTCATTCATGTGCACCATAGAGTCGGAATGCTACATCTCCTGCTGATATTTAGCTGTACGTCTATACTGTGTTTCCTGCAAAAACAAGTTATTAAGACAGCACCATGAGAGATGATTGGAGAGGTTAATCTGCCGTCTTCATCTGCTTCTATTGTTGCCTTCAACACCTGAACTGTCAGCGAGCTGAGGCATGTTCTGTGGAGTTGGACCGAGATAAACAGGCAGCTGCATCGTGCTGCTGATTGCGCGAGCACGCTGTGAATACTCGGTTGATCATAATTACTGAGGGGTTGGAGAAAAATGACCACAGCAAAAGGCAGATGGGAGTGTATCCACACACCTCCCATATCACATACTCATTCATGATAGTGCTCCAGAACAACAGCCTTAAATGGGTTTTGATGAAGTTGAGTTCCTTTTTGGGGGGGAACTGTAGAGGCCTGGCATTAGTGCTGCCAGGGATGAAGTGAAAGTCTGAATGAAGAGGAAAAAGAGTGTGGACTTACATCCAAGCACCAACACACAGGACTGAAAAGTGATGCATACTCCTCAAATAGCCACATGACTATGTGGTCACCTGGTCTAACTGCACCTACAAAAGCAAATCAGTCCCCATGCAGACGCTAAAACCACCACCAAAACTTTGTGGGTGATTTTATTTATAATAGGTCCATAAACTGCTGTTAGCTTTGTATAGAAATATGTATGCTTCCAAATCTGCACACACAGTACAGCCTTCAGCAGTAGCTCTCCAGGCTTTTGCAGATCTTTCAGAGTTTTTCTTTGGACATTGGCTGCTTTTGCACTCATTTGTACCTGAATGGTGCTTTTCTGTTTCTTAAGCCACTTACTGTAGCACTGACCTATGAATCACTGAAGCATAAAAAAGGCACCTGACTCAAGTGATGAATCAGTATTGTGTCTACACATAAGAGCCAACAAAGAACCAATTTTATATTGTAATCTATAGATTGGCTTCTCCACAGTGTGGGATCCTCTTGACAGCAAACAGAACAAAAGGCAGTCAACATCCAAAGAAGAGCTTTGAATGAATGTCCTTCAAGAACCCTGGAGAACTAATCCTGAAAACCGCTTAAATAAAGCCAAGAAAGCTAAGAGAGTTCAAGCTCATTGGAACTATGCACAGTCAGTTTTTGCTGAACCTATTTCCCATTTTCCTGGCAAAATGTAAATAAATGAGGGGCGACAAGACTTTTGCACAGTACTGCATGTGTTAGATTTAAGTAGCTGGAGGATTAATTTCATTGTCTTCAGCTGCATCACAGTGAAACTACAATTCAGAGCAAAACCAGCAGAACACAAAGAAAGTAAAGAAAACCTAAAAAAGTTTTAAAATCGTATTACAACTTGGGTCTTGGTTTTGTAGTCGTGCTCAGGAATCCCTTTGGTTTGAAAGGTCATTGCTGATGTGTGGGAGGATAAAAAGAAGTCACAGAAGTCAGTAATAAGCAGCTGGATGATCCGAGAAGTTGCAACAACTCACAAAAAAGCCTAAATTTGCCGACAGTGTTTGCGAGTTTACTCGAGGTTTTCTGCACAGAGATCACTGACATTTTCACTAAATTCACTAGAGGTGATTTCGATGAGTAAAGAACTTGTTTAATTCCATCATCATCATCACATTGCCTGCTCGTGTTCCCTGTCACTGATGTTCAAATCCAACAATTCAGTTTCTCTTTGTTGTATGATGCCTAAGAACATGCAGTACACCAGTTTATTTAGAGTAAAAGCTCTCAGTGTGTATTTTCCAAGCTGTATGTCCCACATGGCTGCTTGTTTTTCCACCGTGCTATCAGCCTCTTCATCACCAGGGCATATGTCTTCATTACCATATCTGACTGGCCTGCTAACACGCAGGTGGAGGAAGCATCAATCACCAGGAGCAGCAGATAACAGGACGGATGGGAGAGAAGCATCGATCTAATCCACAGGTAGCTGAACCAAAGTCGTGTTAAAGAAGGCGGTTAATGCTTCGTTAATGGGCCACTTGAGGTCAGTGGAAGCGCTAACAGAGGTCAAGGCCGACAATTGAGTGCCTTACAGAGGAGAATGGCAGAGGCGTGTCACAAGGTCACGATAGGGAGCATCATATCATACCTGTCACGTCATCGATTTTGTGGAAAAACAAAGCAAAGCAGCAGATTTGTGATTTTTACCACACAGGAGTTAATAATAATAATAATGCATTAGTCTTATATAGCGCTTTTCTAGACACTCAAAGATGCTTTACAATTTTTATGCACTATTCATTCACTCCACAATCATACTTGGTGGTGGTGAGCTACTAATGTAGCCACAGCTGCCCTGGGGCAGTCTGACAGAGGCGTGGCTGCCAGTTTGCGCCTACGGCCCCTCTGACCACCAT
>VOQJ01012235.1:54896-68559 GCA_015052665.1 Apistogramma diplotaenia | reverse complement strand
ACAAGTCAATCAAAATCTACACAGACTGTACAGGAAAAAAACACACACACACACACACACACACACACACACACACACACACACACACACACACACACACACACGCACGCACACACACACACACACACACACACACGAACACAAACACAGTATCTTTCCTGGAATGTTTTTGCATTCCCTTCTATTAACTTTTCTATTCCCTCACCTCCACAAAAACGAGTGGCTTATTGTTGCACCCCAGTTAGAACACACAGCCAGTTAAGGGTAACACTGCAGCTACTAAAGAAAAGAGGACTGATATGACTGGCTGCATTACATAACTCGTTCTCATTCCTCATATTAAAAGCAGATTTATGATCGTATACAGCTGCAGCTGCTCTGCCTGGCTCTTATAGGTGAAGCTGTGGCTGGTTACAGTTATTGCTCAGACTTCAGACGGCTGCAATTGGGTTTTGAATCTGATCTGCGGTGCTATCAATATGTATGGCTGTACCAATATTCAAATTCAGTGATGAATGTCTTACCCAACCCTTCCCCATCCCCACCGGAAAAAAAAAGAAGGAATAAAGTATTACGAATACAACACTCGGCCAGCACATTCATCACTGCACACATACAACTGTAGTCAGTGTTGTTCTCATGAATGAATATGCTACAGGAAACTGCTACAGCCAAAGCTTTGTCATATCAAGGCTGCACTCACAATAACACCAACACTCTGCCTCAATCGGCTCTGGCAGCGGTCACTAGGAAGTGACTAATAACCTCTTCTTGTTCTCTTTCTAAACACACTGCTCAAAAATTTAAAAGAATGTCTTTTAATCAGAGTACAGCATCAAGTCCGTTTAACTTCTGGAATATTGAGCTGGTCAGTTAAGTAGCAGAGGGGTTTTTTTTTTTAAATCACTTTAGAAGCTTAATGAAATTAATAACCAAGGTTGCACAGGTACTCCAGCTCCTGCAGGATGGCACATCAATGTGTGCTAGTGCCAGAAGGTTTGCTGTGTCTCCCAGCGCAGTCTCAAGAGCATGGAGGAGATTCCAGGAGTTACTCTAGGAGAGCTAGACAGGGTCGTAGGAGGTCCATAATCCATCAGAAGGACCTACAAAATGATCTCCAGCAGACCACTGGTGTGAATGTCTCTGACCAAACAATAAGAAACAGACCTCGTGAGGGTGGCCTGAGAGCCTGACATCCTCTAGTGGGCCATGTGCTCACTGCCTGGCATCTCGGAGCCCGATTGGCATTTGCTATAGAATACCAGCATTGGCAGTTCCACCACTGATGGCCTGTGATTTTCACAGATGAGAGTACGTTCACCCTGAGCTATAGAGCCATGGAGAATGTTATGCCTGTAACACTGTTAAGCATGACCAGCCTGGTGATGGTCAGTGATGGTCTGGGGAGGCACAGACCTCTACAGGTTAGGCAACATCACCCTGGCTACCATCAGATATTGGGATGAAATCCTTGGACTCACTGTCAGACCCCATGCTAGTACAATGGGTTGTATTTCTCCTGGTCCACAACAATGCCTGGCCTCAAGTGGCAAGAGTATACAGCTGGTACCTGGAGGATGAAGGAATTGATAGCAAAGATTAGACCCAAGCTGCACCTGAGTCTGTCCAGGAGCCCCGTGGAGTCTCGGTCCAGATCTGGGAGGAGATCGCCGAGGACACCGTTGATTCCCCAACATTGTCAGGGATGCATACAAGCATGTGGGGGGCCACACAACTACTAAGTACCATTCTGAGATACTGCAATGTCTTTGAATTTAGCCTTCTCTGGCTTACTAATTTTTATTTTCATCAGACGATATGGGATCCTTTTTTTCCTAACACATTACCCAGCCCATATCACTACAGATATCCAGCAGGAGTTTTTAACTATTGAGATTTGATGTATTTTCCAAGTGTTCCTAAAATTAGTCCAGAAAAAGCTGACCTTTCTGTGTCTATAGATACTGTTGTTTTTCTTTCTTGTTTTGGCCATATTCCTGACATTTTAAGACATAAACATTACATACACAACTGATATGAGCAAATGGCTACAAAACACCCAAAAGATTTTATAGTTTTGAGCCGTGCTTTGGGGCACTGAGTCACTACCAATATGCCCTTTACCAACCTTTAACCATCACATTTCTCCACCATGCTTGAACGATGGCTTCAAGCACTCCTACAGCATCTATTTGTTCCACATATAACAGCTCAAACACACATTTATCTATCCACAACTTTTTCCCCAAACTTTCTCAGTCCAGTGTCTGAGTTTTTTTGTTTTGTTTTGTTTTGTTTTTTTGCCAATCGTAATCATCTCCCTTTTACTGGCCAGTCTCGGGTTTGGCTTTTTCTTTGCAACTATGCCTAGAAGGCCAGCTTCCAAGAGTCGCCTCTTCACTGTGTGTTGATAATGGTGTTTGGTGGGTACCATTTAATGAAGCTGCCAGTTGAAGACCTGTGAGGCGACAAATACATCAAACTACTTGTCTTCTTGCTTAGTTGCGCTCCAGGGCCTCACACATCTCTTTCTATTCTTGTTAGAGCAAGACCACACTGTTCTGTGGAGGGAGCAGTTCACAGCACTGCATGCGATCTTCAGGTTTTTCAATTTCCCACATGGAACAGCTTTCATTTATTAGAACATGAATAGTCATGTTTACTGCACAAGAATTCAACATTCTTTGAATGAAGTATTTCAGTTTTCAGCTGTGCTAAAAGGAAGGTTTTATTTTATAATGATGAGTTAGGATTTCACTTGTGCTACAGCACATAACACAGGAGTGCTCTTTGCTGAGAATAACCCTCTGTATGCCAAAGTCAATATTCATTGATGACATTTATCAGCAGTTTAATGTTTTTTATTAATTGAAAATAACAACATCGTTAAGTGATCCCAAACTCAAGCAGCATATTCAGATCTTGTTTTGAGGTAAAATTTCAACATAAAACACTCATTATGCAATACTGCTTTTATGTAAGTAAAAGTAGAAAAAACATTTAAACAAATTGCAAGTAAAGTATCAAAGGTAGAAGTACTCAAAGTACTGGATATTTTTCCATCAAACATTGAAGTCTTCAAATAGAAGAAAACATGCAGGAACGCTCCAGTAACTAAAAATGTGCTCAAATCACTTTCCACCATTGAATAGAGTTAAATGCTCTTATTCTATTAACTTTTTTCTTAAAGCATGGTGAATAAGGGAGAAAAAAGAAGTGCTTATGATTCAGCTCTTTAGTTAAACCTCTCAGACCTGAAGTGACCACTTTTTTTAAGAAGCAGTTCGTCCAGTCTGTGTAAGATGGTACATTTTTTTACATTTCTATTTGCTATTTGAAAAGGTTGGAGGCTTTATTTCTATAAATCTGCTGGGGGATAAATTTATTTTTATGTTAAACAGCAAAACTGCTTTCTCCTTTGGTGCACATATTCTTCCTACATGGCGATGTTAACACACTCGCACTCTTTATATTCCACATTATAACTCGACTATTTGAATGCTTAAGCTCACACAGCTCTTCATCTCACCATGTGAGTGTTCTCAGAGGTTCATAAAGGTCTCTATAAATTTTAGGTGAATGTATAGACTTGCAGTGTTGTCATGGTTATGCTACAAAGCAAGCTATTCCGGTCTCCGAGGGGGAGATAAAGAAAGAAGCAAGTTGGATGGTCTAACAGCAGTAACCTGGCTCCATTTCCTATGGGTCAGGGTGATCTAGGCTGACTGATGGGTTTTAATCTAATCCTTGCAAAATAAGACTGTAGGAGCTGGAATGAATCACCTGGCTGCTACACACAGAGGCCCCAGCCCTGGGGCTTCCTATGCAAATGAGTACCCATCTCCTTGAACCTGCTCCGATAATGAGCCATAGACAAAGACAGCTCACTATACTGTAGGCACACATGCACCTCCGAGGAATACTGTAACAGATAAATGAAAGAAAACTGCATTTAAGAAAGATGTATACCAATATGTCCACATTACTGACGGTTTGTTTATAATTGTCCATTTCTTTATACATAAGAGGCTTTTCCCAGAAGTGACAGTACGATTTTATTTAAACACTTTGAATGGTTACTACACCATCAAGGAGACCACCTGATTTATGCCCATTAATATACACCATTCATCTGCAACATTAAGCCTCCCTGTGCAATACTGTTTAGGTCACTAACAGAGTTCCAAAACATCAGGGTATGGACCACACTTGTTTAGATTTGGGGCACTGGCAATACAGGCCTTGGGTCATGTGGGTGGGGCCTTCATGGATCGTTGGGGGAGGGGGGGGATTGCAGTGATGCAGAGGCTGCACCAGTGCGTCGTGGTGAAGGCAAAGCTGAGCTTATAGGTGAAGCTGTCGACTTATTGGTCAGTCTACATCCCTACCTTCACCTATGGTCACCTCCTTTGGGTAGTGACCAAAAGAACGAGACTGCAGATACAAGTAGCAAGAATGAGCTTTCTCCAAAGGGTGCTTGGCCTCTCCCTTAGCGATAGGGTGAGAAGAGCAGTCATTTGAGAGGGGCTCAGAGTAGCGCTGCAGCTCCTCCACATCGAAAGGAGCTAAATGAGGTGGTTTGGGCATTTGACTGGGGTGCCTCTCGGGCAGCTCTTGGGTGAGGTGTTCCAAGCATGTCCTACCGAGAGGAGGACCAGAGGTAGACCCAAGAAACGCTGGAGCGATTACATCAGCCATTACCCATTTCAAAGACCTCTGTGGCAGTATTCATAAATATTAAGTAACTTTTTATGACTCCCTATGTGGTTGAAACAAAGAACTACTGCTAATAACATTCTTAACTTTGACTGTATTTATCTTTATAAATAGTGCATAATCAAAATTCTAAATTAAAATAACTTAAATAATATTAGCAACTTTGCTTTTTTCTATGTTCATTGACATTTAATGAAAACTAAATAAAGACAAAAAATACCACTATGCACTGAAGCGAAGATCTTTATTTTAAAAATAGGCCCACCTCAGCAGTCACTTACACTGCTTAGTTAAAGCTGCTAAACTCTGCAGGCAGCAGTAATGACTACACCTGACAGTGACATTTACCATAGATTTTTATGGAGTTAACATCTGTATTTGGTGAGATTTAACTTCTTCTTTTTTTTAAATGGAGCCTTTTGGAGAACAATGACCCATGCTCTGTTTGGCACTGTTTGTTTTGGCTCTAGGATATGCCTGAAGGACAGACTAGTTTCTTTTTGATAAAGCAGACACATACGTTGTTTCCTTATCTGGGGAGCAGACATAGGAGGGGGTATCTGAAACTGAGATTAGAACATCAGAACAGAGATGATGATACCTGCTGTAATGTGTATTCATCTCTCTTCTCCTTGATACTGAGTAACTTCCATAATAAATGTATTCATATGTTACACTATTCTTCTAGGTCTCTTTATTATTTCTGCATGAAGAACACCTCTCATCATAACTTCCTGCTTTTGTTTACTCCTACATTGTTGTTGTTTTTTAATCACAGTAATTTTTCTTGTAGTAAATCCTCGTCAGCTGCTATAGAGAGCAGAGAGCGGGAGCCTCACATACACCAGTTAGCTAATGTCAGATGACATTGCTGCATTCTTACTGTGTTACAGGTTGCATAAGCTTCACTGAAATAGCGTGTAAACTAAGCTTGCTCCACATTACATGCTGTACGCATTGTATTTCATTTGTCTGATCTGTTTCAGTGATGACAGTTATCTCATCTGACAGCCAGCAAAAGGACAAAAAGAATACTACTAACATCTATTTTTAAGCAATGATATGCACAACAAAGGATGTCTCATCTCTGAAAGGTATGTTTCACTGACCAGTCATCTATATTTCCTCTCAGTCGGGTAATAAATAAAAAAATAGCAGACAGATTAACTGTCATAAGCAAAACTCGCTCCTGGCTTGAACGTCTTAATTATACGACATGCAAGATGTTCTGTTTTCTCCCAGTGGCCTTTTGTGGTTTCTGACTGTCTGCTCTCTGATTGGGTGCCATGCATTTCCCGAAAGCATATCGTGGAGTCAACAAGCTTCCACTTAACCTGCGCCTTGAAGCTGCTGGGAATGAAATGTGCTCTGCTGCAGGATACAGAGGCAGATGTCTGAACCATCGAAAAAACAGGACAGTGCTTCATTGCCTGTCGACTTCTAGCAGACTCAAGGGTTATGATCATCACAGCCAAACTTCTTCTTAACACCGGGCAATTTTGCCTCTTAATAATTAATGATTTTGATTGAATAAAGAGCACCTAACTGGCTACTTTTAAACTTTTCCTTTTATTAGTAGCTAATAGGGTCAGGTATTTAATATTTACTATACAAAACAGCACCTCTGAAGAGAAAGCTCTAGTACTTGCAAATAAACAGAACATAAACCCCAGGTTAGTGATGTAAACAAATCAGAATATACTGGAGGTGTCAAACACATCTTTAATTATGTGCAGTCAAGGCACAGAAGTTTTCCTTTCAATCAAAAAATACACCTGCTAATTTCGCTGTTATATGTGGTTAATATTTCTCGAGGCAATATTTTAATTAGAGAAATCAGACAGTTTGGGGTTTGATTGGGATGCTAGCTCAAGACTCTGGAGCCCAAATGGAGAAAATATACTCTTTATGTTGTTTGGTGACAACATGAGAATAAAAACCTGTCACATATAGAGGAGCTGTGACACATTATCAGACACACAGAAGTGAATAATATCAGCCATATGTGTAATTTTCCATATTGTGGTATAAAATACAGTATGGTCCAAAAGTTAAAAAAAATAAAATAAAATAAAACATTACATATAAGAAAAAACAGAATTGTTGCTACACTTTAGCAGTTCATTCTTACACAGAATATTTTATCTTGTAACCATGTTAAAGAAAGTATAAATATCAGTCTGTGTAGCCTGTGTAGTGTACAGGGAACAAGTAATGCATCAGGCTGCATCCTAAAAGTTGTTGGGTCTGGATTTAAAAAATGGTGTTAAATCAACAGAAGTACTGTGATATTTACAGGATCCCACAAAGAGTCGGTCAAGTGAACGAACACAGAACAAGTTCATCCAAAGAACGAGATGTAAGATCATGACTTAGTAGAACCAAGTGCACAGACTGAAGCACCGGGTCTATGGTAGTGCCCTTGAACTCATTGAGTCTTATCCCCAGGGCAGCACTCTGACTGACCTTTTATTAATTCTCACTGGAAGATACAGGCAGTAATTCCCCATTGAATCCATAGAAACCCCCCCCATTTTTAATTGCTGCTCGTAAAGCAGCCTTCCAGGAATATTATAATTCCTACTGTACAGTAGCAATCAAAATCAGTCTCGTAAAAAATCTTGTCGGGTAAGATCAAAATGCATAGTTTCAGATCCGAACAAGTGGGAAATAACAACAACACAAATAATTGAGTAAATTAGTAAATAAAGACAACAGTTGGTGGTTTTTGGTATTACCTAAAAGGATTTCTAGACCACAAGTGTCAAAACGACTTTAAGAAAGAACTTAGTCGTTTCTTAGATGGTGATATAACTACACCTATGGACAAATAAAAATCTGTAGTTGGGGAGTGTGTGTGTAACTGGGAGCGAAAGAGAAAGATATAGGGGAGGGTCTCCTGGGGGTTTATAGTGTTTGACCCGTCTGGCAGCAGCTCAGTGAACACACAGTATCGCCTCCTTCAATAGAAAAGCTCAATAAGAGGAAAGTGAACATGGATAACAACACCCCTGGAGCTTCATTTACTGCATTGCTTAACTAACTCTGAACTGGCCCTCCCAGAGGAACAGGGCCATAAATACAGCAGAAATATTTTAGCCTTGCACATATTAAACATATTCTATCCTCTCAGGTGTGATGAATAATGCTCACACAAACAATCATCCACTTCCAGATGTGGTTTAAAAGATATGATATCAAAAAAAGGAGCTTTTCAAAGATCTAAGCATTAGGTTGCTTCTTCCTTTCATTTCTCAGCTCTCATCTCGGTGTTTGTGATCAGCTCAGGAGCCGTTCTGGCTGTTGGCCAGGGGAAAAAAAAAAAAGAAAAGAAGACAGAAAACACAGGAGAATCTCACTTTTTAAAGGCAGAAGACTCACAAAGTCGAGAAACAACCGACAGCATATATCAAGAGGTCTGACTGGAGATTGATCGAGACACGGGGGTCATCCTTACCTCACTGTGTTCTCTATATTTTCAGAGATGCACTATGTTGTTTGTCGGGTCCCATGGAGAAAATTTAAACTGTGGGAGGTGGATGTGCACTTGATAATGTACCCAGCATCCTTTTCCAAGACCAATATTACACAGTGGATTTTATTTTAGGAGCACTAGGATGTGTGACTTTACTCCTAAATGCAAATATGATGTAATTTAATTGGGGACAATTCCTGTGATCTATCTCAATACTGCCTAATAATTACAACTGTTCACCTCAAACACCGTGTCTCAGCTTGATGCTCATTGTCTTGCAGAAATGGAGACCATAGAAATTTGCAAGGCAGACAAATATGTTCTAATGAATAAAAAAAGGCAAATTATCCCTATTTATCACAACTCCTGGTACTCAGTGGAAATCAGTAGGATGTTAGTTAACAGTTTAAAATGATGTGATGCTATCGGTGATTTAGTGCATGTTTCATAAGTGAGTAGCCACCAGGGAAGCCGGTAATTGACTGTCCCACATGAATGAACGCAATTTGTGACAGGCAGCCCATGAAGGCAGATTACAGTGCAGTAGGTAAAAATCCACCCTCACACCGTTAAAGAACACCATCATACCTGGTATAGTTATCTTACCTTGAGAGTTATTTTTGGACCTGTCTAATTGTATAGGTGTTGAAACCATGTGAGCAGCGTGGCTCTAAGGATGATGATGTGTCTCTTTTTCTCTGCATCACAAAAAGTTTCTACATCTGTTCCCATAAAAGCTGGTGTGGCCTACAAATATGCACCGTCCCTGGTGGATTTAGCAGCCTGACCTTGGTGATTCCCTGACGCCAGTCTTGTCTCTAACACAGCAAGTTATACGAGCAGAACTGCCCTACTAGCCACTTCATTTTGGAAAGAATTTAGCAGCTTCTTATAAATTCTACAAATAGAATAAATTCTAAAGTGAAAAGGGCAATTTGAACAAAAACCAAACAACACGTGCAACATCTATGTCTCATCCGACTGTTTCTCTAAACCGTTTAAAGTCTTACTAATGCAGGAAATAGCTGATGTAGAAAATAAAGCAGCTTGAGCAAATATCCAGAAATAAAACTACAATTTAATTTAATTTTATATCCGGAATTAACAGTGCACAGCAGAAGATTGCTCCTTTAAACACACCTATTATTTAAATAAACTAGAAACCCTAAGATGGAAAAGCTATAGTCCTGTCAGCAGTAAGGCACAGTGACAGCCCACCTTCCTGTCGAAGGAAACATGTGAGATACGGCTGTGGAGCAGCGGTGAATAATGAAAAGAAGACAATGTTCATTCAGCAATGTAGCGGTGTACTACCCTATTGCAAGCTGGTAAAAAGAAGAAAAAAACTGGCCTCCAGCTAAGTCACTTCATCCTAATGGGGTATGTAAAGAAAACAAACCCATTCTTACACGTATGAACATATGGACACGCTTGGGCACATTTATTTATAGCTGGATGATTTCTCACCCCAGCCCAAAGGCACACAGAAATGAAAATTAATACATAAGGTAGGTGACTTCTGGTGATAATTGGTGACAGTCTCCCAGGTTCCCACTATCCCCTAGTTTATTTACTCCCACTGCACTATTACAGCCACAATCCACCCTCCTCACACCCTTCATAACCTCCTGACCCCTTCCTATCTGTGGAAAGAGACAAAAAGTCTACTTCACACCTCTGCAGAGGTGTCCAATTCAGACTGTCCCTCATGGTCACACACTTCTCCGGAACAGAGCATTTTCATTCTGCCTCCAATAAGGCTATTTTCTGCATCCCTCGCAGCAAGCCCAGGCCTTCTCCATCACCTCCATGCTTCCATGCCCCAGTGGAAGTGTGCAGAGATGGCTGGCTGGAGAGATCTGAGCACTGAAAATTGCATTGTTGCAAAAGGCAAGGGGTTTGTAGCAACCTCTCTGTGCACCTGTGCAATCAATAAGCGCACATACACTTGATGAGCTACAAGTATAGTGACTGTCAGCAGCTGCTGTAGTCTCCAGAGGTCCCCCAGTTGATCTGGTGAGCTTGCAAAAGGGAAAAAGCAGTGAGAGTGGCTGATTCCCAAAATGTGCATTATAAAGCCCCATCTTACTTTTCTGTTTCCTTCTCATATCATGGGTACCTTTGGACAAACTACTACTGATGCTCTGTTCCACCGTATCATAATATATGCAGTTTGGACATCACTGCTGACGAATCAAACATTCAACATTAGTTTGGATGCAAACTTGTCTTTTAGATTTCGTCCCAACCCCTGACCATATTTATCTGTTGGTGCTACCTGAGCAGCTGGACTTCTACTTTGGTTCAAACTGAAATATTTTAATTCTCAACATAATTGAGTTTTGCAGGAATTTTTGAGGGAAATGGATAAAGAGCAAATGGAAAGCAGAGCAATTTGGTACAGATATCCACAAAGCTAAGAAAAATAATTCCATCCAACTTTATTAATACCACAAGCAAATTAGATGTTTACATTTGCAACAAAGCACTGGATGAACTAACAAATATAATGACCGAAATAACTACTATATTAAGCAGTTTCCATAAAGCAGACCTGAACCTTTCAAGAAATTTCCTGGCAGGGAGGCATGTCCGAATGCAAAAACCTCAGGGAGTTGGATCTGACATTAAACAGTGTTTAGCCTGTCACCACAAACTAATTCTTGGTGTTCAGTAGCAAACATGTGAGAATACTGCAGGCAATTCTCTGGTGAATTCCAGTGTGTCCTGCCTCAGGTACACTCCATTTAAGCAGCTAGCTCACACAAACCATGTGAAGCATTTCCTTTTGTTGTGTGCCACATGCACATGCATGCCCCATCCCGATTCTGAAATCTTCTAAAACATGTGCGTGAACTCCTAACATAGACCCCGCCCCCTAACATAGCCCCGCGACTATCAAATGAATTTCCAAGCTGCTAAACATCAGCATGTTGTAATTGTCCTCAACTTAAATTCTCAATTCAAGGCAAAGGATGCATCACACAGTATGCAGGCAGACTGACAGGCTAAAGGAACAAGAAGCTCTTCTGATAAAATTTACTAGAGTGAAACAAAACAAATGCAAGCAGAGAAGAAAATGAAAAGAAAGCCGAGTACAAGTAAAATAAAACAAAAGACAATCTAAACAGTCACCAAAAAACAGAGAGAGCAATGGCTTAAGGGAAAACACAGGGATCGACTATCAGAAGATGCGCTGACAACTGACAGCACAAGATACCAAGAGAGCTAATTGGGTAAGAAGGCACAGGTGAACCTAATGAGGGACGGTGTCCATGATTTTAACAGTTAAAAGTCAGCCTGGATGCCAGCGAAGAAAAGGGAAAAAGAAAATGGAGGGGGGGGGGGCAGTGTTAAATGAGTCTCTTACCAAGTTGCATGTAAACAAGCTGAGTGAGCTGCACAGTTCAGCTCTAAACACAGGCTTCAAGAAGGATACTTAATATGCCTTTAAGTCCTAAAGTAAACACATGCTTTAAAAAAAAAACAGCAGCTTTTATTGTGGCAGTGAGATTTCCCTCTGAAAACAGATTTAAGAGAAAGCACGAGGCCATTAAGAAAACCATTGGAGAGGTTTGCAGTCAATTAGTCCTGTACATTAAAGCTTCAGGATTCAGTGAAGCACAGCGTGGAAAGCAGGATATGGAAATACGTGAATATAAATAGTGATGCGTTTTAAATAGGCAGACAGATTCACTCCTTTATTTGGAATATTAATCTGAGAACTTAATGTTTGAGATATTCACATCTCTGTTCTAATGAGATACAATTAGGATAAGGGAATGAGGACAGCGGCTGTGACATGGGGAGAGAATGGACCGTCTATTCTTTGCTTCTGCTGGCATCTCATCTGCAGAGCACCTTAAATATTTGCCACAAAGAAAGTCTCTACAAAGTGCTGCAGCTTCTTTGCACAAGCAGAACTGGAGACATGTGGAGGGGGGGGCAAGAAAATATTAGCAAATAATTTTTGACCTGTCAAGTGAAGAGGGCTTAATTCAACGGAAATGGCATTTTGCTAAGTTTCAGCAGTATAATGAAGCTCTACAATCACAAAGTCTAGGACAGATCATTTGAATTGTGTCTCTGTCCCAGTGGCATCCTTAGAGAGAGCCACACACAGCCAATCAATTTATATACACAAATCTTGTCCCGGCACAATTAAAAGTTCTGAAAGGCAGCAGCAGAAGAAAACTGCCCAAAGATAGAAAAAGGTGTGATTAATGTAGCAGCGATGTGTTTAACGCGGCGGTAATGAGTTCTGCCTAGTATTTTGTGAGATTTGGGGCAAAAAAAACGACAGACAGGGTACATTACAACAAAGAGCTGTGAGGTAAAGACCTGCACATAATAGAAAGGAAGTAATGGGTGATGAAAATCATTCTTACCATTTTTACCACACATTTCATAATCAGCAGAGAGGAACAGAATTCTGTTGACCGTGGTTTACTTAATTTACTGTCTCCAATGAAGTTCGGCCTAGGAATGAGCCATCAGGCATTCGGCATCGTCTCTTTGACAAAACCATGGCTACCCATCCTTGGCGTGAACACAGAACGAGAGTGCACACATCAATCTCAATAAAACAGGAATAACAAGGAACCTACAAACACCTCGTTTGCCTTGGAGTTAAAAAAAAATCCATCAAGTTTGTTGTCTATATACGTAATACCCTGACATTCAAAGCTCGCAGCTAACATCCAATTACAACTGATGATTAACAGACATTATAAGAGAATCAAAATTTTAAATATATCTATAAATACCGTCTTTAAGGATGGGGACAGACACAATGAAGCGGAAACAGACTCTGCAGCCTCATTCTTTCAATTACTACCCAGAACTCATGATCATAGGTTTGGGTTTCAACACAGACAACAGTTTTGCCTTCCAGCTCAGCTCTGTCTTCACAGGTCCGGTACAACGCCCACATTACTGCACATGCAACATCAATCCACTGATCAACCTCAAGCTCCACTTCCTAAGATACTTGAACTCTTTCCCTTTGGGCTACCTTGTCCTCAGACTCAAAGGTGCTGACTATCATCCAAGCTGCTTTACACTCAGCTGCAAACCAAAACAGATGCAGCTAGCTCCAGCTGTGCTTTGAGGTCCTGTCCATGAATATCAAAAACAGGAATGAGACAATGGACAACCTTGCTTGACTTTGTTTGAGAGAGGAACGTCACAGCTCTCACACAAAAATGGATTGTAACCATGGTCCCAGACCCTGCAGCATCCCTACACAGACCCCCCCTGGGCAACGTAGTTCTAAGTGCTCCTTCAACTACATGAGCAAATTCTCAGCCAGGATCAGCATTTCTCCACCCTGGCCAAAAATGCTCTGATTTCCCTTCCTGAGTTGAGGCCAACTGAAAGTCCTTCTCCATGTTCTCACCAAACTTTTGCTGCACCTGATTTTTTTTTTTTTTTTTCTCTTCCACCATCAATCAAAGTCTTCCCACATTTTTT
>VOQJ01012235.1:31776-43164 GCA_015052665.1 Apistogramma diplotaenia | reverse complement strand
TAGTACAGGACAAGGTAAACGGTTCAAAATGAAACATCTACAGTAGCAAATGCGGGGAAATTGGTTTTGTAAAAAAAATAAGTGGAACAAACTTGAACATGTCAGAAAAACCCTGAAATAATCACCATGAATTGCTTAAATTGCTATTTGCTTTTTGTGCTACTGTGTTGTGGAAGAGGATGTTAATCTTGGTTTATTTTGCCCTGGTTTACTTGACTGCCAATCAAAATCAATGTCAGCCTGTAATTTTTTTTAGCTGTTCAAAATAAAAGCTATTTGAGCAAGTGAGCTCTGTCAAAATATGTGTAAAATAACAGCATGAAAGCCATTTACTATTAAGTGTTGTTAAATATTCCTGCTGAGCACATTTAATTGAACTCGCTCCCATTTTACTGTTGTCGGCATTCTGGAAGAAGGAAACCACACCAAGCACTGCTCGCACTAGTAAGCTGAGTTAATTACACTTGTAATATTGCTTGTTAATAAAATAAATCTGAACTTGAATCTGCACATGGAGAATTAGATGTCGTCCAAATCTGATTCCATCATCAAGATTCTGGAAGGAAAAGTCAACTATTGATCTGAAATGACCATCTGAGGCTATAAAGTGAATAACCGGGGGGGTGTTGTGTTGCTATTAAGGCGAAATAAAAATGTATCACAAAAAATATCACATTGTTTGAGAAACCCTCGTAAGCCCTTATGACCAAGACCTACTCTCCAGCACACCACCACCACAACGTGCCTGGGCTTTGATAGTGGAGCTGTTGCAGTGAAAGGTGAAGGATGAACCGCTGCTTTCATTGTCCTCTGGGGAACAAAGGCCCTCTTTGCCAGTTCTAACACATTATAAATGCACTGAGCATCAAACACAGAGACATTACATAGCACTCAACAGCATAAATATCTCGGTTTTTTTTGTTGGTAATAAGCTAAAACAACACATAGTGCTCATATGCTTATGTTAACTCCATCCTATATTAATACTTTTAAATATTCCTGATTATAAGTTATGTCTTGATGTTTCAGTTTTCCGTTGTTCTGCAGTTATTCGCCATGTTAAGCTGAGATGAAAGAGCTGCACAAAACCAGGTACATTATTTTTCAAAACAGATGATTCTTACACCACACGAATTATTTTCCCCTGTATCCCATTTGCTGTCTGTGTGAATGCTCTTAAAGATCCATGAAAGATAAGGAAATACATAAACCATGATGGAAGCTGCTGCTTTGTCTGAGTAAGAGATCTATAGGCAGTGCAGGTTTGAGAGCTGCCTGTGTGACGCCTGCGGGCCCGGGTCTCAGGCATGCTAATGTGGCATTTGGGTTCAGAAGTGAATGTGACAGGAGATGATGGGAGTGGGCAGGGGACAGGCAGGACCCCTATTATCACTATGATAAGCAGCTCTTCCTTTCTCTTAATTTCATAGGAGGTCATTCTGAATACAGACTATTAATCCGCTCATGCCCAACTTACTTAGTGTAAGTAGCCCGTGATGTAGAATTGATAAACGGAAGCACAGAACACAAGACATGCACGTTTTAAAAGCATCCTGTGGTGTTTTTAGCAAACATTCCCATTTTCTTTAAGTGCAAAAAGCACAGGTGTAACATGTGACTTACTGAGGCATACAGTACATGATGATGTACTGTATAGATGTATTAATGCACCAAAAAAAAACTGTAAGATAAAAATACGCCCCCACGAAGACAAACGTGTAGTTTATGGTTATGAATAAATTGTAACTAGTATGCTAGAAATGTCTGTGCCTGTTTGTCTGGCTTCAATCACACTGCTATGATGACACTGCCACTCGATGCTTTATGCAAATGCTGTTTCAACATGTTGGGTTACAATATGCAAATAAGTTCTCAAGATACACAGATGGGCATCCAATGAGACATCAGCTGCTTTGAGATTCAAACGACTTTTTTTTTTCATAGGGCACAAGACATGCTGTTTAGAGAAGGCATTTATAGATCAAAAAGCAACCATTGCACTAAAAAGGTTATAAATCGTGGATGTTGCTGTCATTGCATTTCAACAGAGATTGAGTTCAACCTGTTTTCATAGAAAGTGCACTAATAACCTGCCATTCTCCAACTTCTATCGATCATAAGCCAGTGTGTGATCCCCAGCCTCCAAACTTTCCTCTAACACCCAATTCCTGCTTAGCCTGCTTACCCCATTGGCACATTAATCCCAATCCGCAATAGGTGTCGTAATGCAGACTGCATTAGCTGAGTGATCAAATTAGGCGCCACCACACTCACCCGCCTCCTCTATCATTGGCACTGTCCAATGGAGACAACTACACGCTTACATTCAATTTGCTGCCCTAATCTAATTGAGCAGCTCGCACACAGCACTGCGACCTGCTTTTTTTCCTCACGCACTTGGTGACATGGAAAACATGATTCCTGCAGCTGGACACACGCTAGCATCCACAGGCACGCATACGCCCACATGTACTGACATGAATTCATGTGAGCATATGTATAACCCTTTTTCCAAACACTCCAATCCATGTCCACATGGACATGCTTTGCTGCACCTACAAACATATTTGATGTAAGCCCTTCCCAGGAGCTTGCTGCCTCCTTTTTAGAGGTCAGCTGAGATGTGGAGTTGCGAATAGACAGGAGATGATGTTCACACTTTCTCTTAATCATCACAAATCATCTCCCAAACATGCTTTTAGCAGCCTCACAGGTAGGTAGCAGGAAGAGCACCAAAGTGAGACACATCACTGTCAAAAGAAAAAAATAATAGAACTACTGACTTTAGTTAAATAAGCTGCACTTAACATTTTAGACACGTCTTTATTTCAATTGGAAAGGACTAAAGTATGTCATGAATACAAAGGTTTTAAAATGCATATGAATTTTAAAAAACAGTGCACCTGGACTAGTATAGCTGGACTGCACAGTAGTACAGTATATATTGGTATATATTTCAGTATTAATCCTCATCTTTTATTTAGTGGGAGGTTTCAGACCACTTTCACAAAATATATCTCCTGATCCTTAATAAAACTGCAAGATCAGATTAAGGTGCATTTTTGCTTTCACACATCAAAAAGTTTCCTTTCTAGTGCGATTAAAAAGTAAAAGTAAGGAACTGTAAATGAGATTTCCTGGCGAATGATCACCAGGCAATAAAAGTGTTCAGTTTGTAAAGCGTTTAATATTTCAAAATGTTGGTCCATACTTTGACCCAGATATTTATTGTTTTTTTTTTTATTATATTTTAAGGTTTCAGATTAAGACAGATAAGTCTGTGAAAGACAATAAGCTCCATGACTACGGTGACGTGTCAGTGCAAAATCTTAATGACTTCAGTCTTTGATCATTCATCAGAGAAAGAATTCAACCACGTGGATCTACAACATTCTTCCCACGGGCAGAGAATAAATAAAAATCAATGTTTTCACCCATGAAGCATTTCTCTAGGCTCCACAGTACAAACCACGGATGTCTCATCTCCTTTAATGAGGGATTGCTCACCAGGCCTCTTTAACACATAGATGGCTGCTGCGAGTCAGAATGTGACTTGCAATGCTGAAAGAAATCCAAGAAGGGGCTGATAGCACTACTCTGCAGAACAGTGACACATGCTCACCAACCACTTTATTAGGTACACCTGCTAGTACCAGGTAATCCTCATTTTGCAACTACAACTTCCTTAATTATTCGAGACATGGATTAAACAAGGTGCTGGAAACATTCTTCAGGGATTTTGGTCCATACTGATATGACAGCATGAGAGCTGGTGACTGTGACTTGGTGCACCATGCTGCTGGAAGCAACCAACAGAAGATGGCTACACTGTGGTCATAAAGGGATGGACACGTCAGCAACAATGCTCAGGTAGGCTGTGGTGATTAAATGATGCTCGGGTGATACTAAGGGGCCCACAGTGTGACAAGCCAGTATCCTCCACATCATTACACCATCACCACCAGCCTTAACTTTTAATTCAAGGTAGGATGGATCCATGTTTTCACACTGTTTATGCCAAATTCTGACCCTACCATCCAAATGTTGCAGCAGAAACCAAGGCTCAGACGAAGCAATGCTTTTCCTTCCTTTTTCCTTCAAACTGTCCAGTTTTGGTGAGCCCATGTGAACTGTAGTCTCAGCTTCCTGCTCTTAGCTGGCAGGAGTGGGACTTGGCATGATTTTCTGTTGCTGTATCCCATCTGCTTCAAGGTTTGACTCTCCTCTCTTCTGCATACTGTGGTTTCAGACCATTTTGTAAACCCAAGAGATGGCTGTGTGGGAAAATCCCAGTAGATCACAACTTTCTGAAATACTCAAGATCAGTCAGTCACCAACAACCATGCCATGTTTAAAGTTATTGCCTTTCTTCTCCATACTGATGCTCACTTTGAACTTCTGCAGGTCGTTTAGACCATGTCTGCATGTCTAAATGCATTGAGTAGTTGATTGGCTGATGAGATCTTTGCATTACCAAGCTGTTAACTGGGTACACCTAATGCAGTGATTGAGTTAATACACATGTAATAAATAAGCAATAAAGATTGGAAGTTGGATTTTTGCATGGCACTATACAAACCAGTCTCATGACAAACTGAGAAATGGCTGGTGATCGTGCACTTGGTCGTGGTTTTTCCTTTTATTCATGACAGGCACCATGATTTTCAAAGTAATAATTTTTTTGTAACTCCTTTGGTGAGCTGAAAATGGGGCTTTAAAATACGTGGTTTAGCCCAAAGTGATTTTTTTTCCTTAAACATAATAGGCTTTTTTAACTGAAGTGTAAAAGTAACACTGTGTAAAAAAAAAATACCACTGGTCCCTTGTTATATTCATCTCGTAGGTTTCTACCGGTCTAGATCAAATTTCTACACACTGCCTTCAGATTGTGCTGCAGGGATTTTTCAGTTTCTACACACAGACAGAAAAAAGCTAAATTTGTGTCCAGGAAAACAAACGCAAACTGCTGTGTGATCAAACATCCAGGATTTTTTTTTCCTCGACATTAAAGAAAGTCAAATACAGATTTATTGTCTCCTGGTTTGCATGATTTTAAACTTATTAGATGCCACTGATTTCCTTTCATCAACACCAGTGTGTAATCATACGATGATGTATACTGTATAATGATGATGATAACGACGTATATTCAAAATTTAGCTGCACGGCCAATGGTGTTAAAATGGCAGGGGACACACGGTTATGCTTTTACATATGCTGGCTGCTGATGGGTAATTTTTCCGGAAATTTCAACTGCAAACAAGCTTTGCATGGCAGCAAACATTTAAATTGGGCAAATATGGTCAGCATCAGCCCCCCACCCCAGTTTCCATAGCTGCATAACACAAAATAAGTTTCAGCATCTGTACACATCTCTCAAAGATTAAAACCCAATAACAACCGGATAACCGTGACTGCACTGGTTGGGGCCTTCCAGTGTGAAATTTATAGGTTCGCCCTGAGTCCTCATAGGTTTCTCCTCAGTGCTCAAGTTTCCTCCGAAACTGGCACAAACACATTAAAGTTGGGTGAACTGGAAACGTGTCTGTGGGCGTGAATGTGAGTGTAAATGTGTTTGTTTACATCTGTGTGTACCGAGACACTGACTAGTGACCTGGACAGGATGCAGCGAGCCTTTCACCTAAGCCGGTGCTTCGGCTTCATTTTTCACCACACCAATCCCCTGTGCTTATCTTGCCACTTTTGCATATCACCACTTCTTCCATTTGGGAATAAACCGTAAACAGGAGGGGGTGTATGTGAGTATATGGGAACACAGACACACACACACAGATTATACACAGAGTGCAAATCAGAAAGAGAATCCTAAGTAAATCCTTGCCTAATTAAAAGATGTTGTGTTGGACATACTGGTAACAGATGGCTTCTAAAGAAGGCGCACAATGAATTCATTAAAGGCTGAAATTACAGCTACACATTGGGATGCCTACCCTATAGCCATCATAGAAGAATCAATATGACATTGACGGATCTGTTTTTCAGGTCAGGTGCTGTTGCAGCACGGCAGCAGGTTTGGAAAAATAATCTGTGAGAGATGCAAAAGCAGTTCAAAGCCACACACACCGTGTCACAAAGATCAACACACACCATAAGGAGGCAAAACAGAAACCTCACAAAATGTGTGTTGCTTTACCACAGTAGTTCATAACTGTCCATGTGCAAGCCAGTGCTTAATCTTTATAGATTAGCTTTGAAGTGATTTCAGTTTTTGTAATTGATTTTCTTTTCTTATCTCCCTTAGTATTCTTTATTGTTTATTTTTTTTATTTCCTTGAACACTTCTAGGAATCACACACACACACACACACACACACATTTATATATATAAAGAGTGACATTTCCTTTTTCATAAAGGCTACATAATTGATCAAAGGTTCTAAAGTAAAATAGACTGTAAGGCCACCTGGGACCAAGAGAGGAAGGACACAGCAGCAGAAAAAGTGTCTAACAATTACTTTTGCATGAGAGAACACAGCATCTCTTTCCATCTCACCAGTTCCTCCTGATAGAGGACAGAATATTTATCCTCTGGTTGTTCCAGTTTGACCATTTGTTTCCGAAGTGAAATCCTTAGATCCTTCGAACATTTCTTTAATATATAATTAGGGATCGCTTCACTACACAGTATATTTCAATACTAGATTAATACATTAAATTTCAAAAAGGGTCAGCCTGAGGGATGTTTTCGAATTTCCTTGTCATAGAGTAGTATCTGTCTGGAGATTTAGCGTTAGTGAGCACGGTGCCAAGTTATTTAATACACATATCAAACTCTGATATAACAAGTAAATACCTGCCTCAGGTAGAGGACAAGTCTTTTTGCTACAGCCTTTGATAGAGTGCTCTGAAATGTCCCCACAGCAAGACATTTCTGTAGCTTTAGGCAGGGGCTAAGATTTTTGTAACGTGTGTGCAAGTGTGCCAAAAGACCTTTTAGACCTTATTTAAATAAAAAAGAAAGAAAGAAAGAAAACGCCTATATGTTAATGTTATATTATTTAGGATGACATAGTATTACTATATAACAAGTACATTAAACAGAAATGTGCATCTCTCATGGTCCTGGGTCTTCTGCCCAGTGTTTTGTGGTTTTGGGTAGTTCAAGTACTGTTATTGTTAAATATCTTCAGTTTGTTTCTTAGTGGGCTTATGCTTTTAGACTTTAACCTTTGCATCTTTCTGCTTAGTTTATTAGTTCTGGCTATTTTGAGTTTTGTATTCCAGCTTCTTTTGTTTCAGGACTTTATTATCAGTCTGTTTTCTGCTTCCTAATTATAGGTTTTACCGAGTTTGTTTTCCTGCCCGCGTGCGTTCTCTGTCAAGATTGCATTCTTATTCCCATGTTTAGTTACTTCCTGTTTTATTTTGCTCGACTCGTGTCTTGTGTGCATTATGTTCATTATGTTTGATTCCCCTTGTCTCGTTAGCTAGTTTCTGTTTCACCTGTGTCTTGTTTTCCCCAGCTGTGTCCTCTATCCCTAATTACCTCAACTATGCATTTAAGCCCTCCGTTTTCTTCAGTTGTTTGTCATGTCTTCCCTCATGCTATGTGCTCTGTGTGTTCTCTGTATTCTGGCAGGTCTTCAGCGTTAAAGCTGCCTTCTTTACTTCATGTTCCTGTCTCACGGGTCCTGCATTTGGGTCTGAAACCTGCCTGCTGCACAGCAACATATGGCAGCATCTGATTCTTTTTCTGCCAGGTTTAAAGAGCTTTGGTTATGCAGTATCTTCTTATAGATTTGAATCATAGCATAAATTTTAGGCATCTGCTTAGGGCTCATTCCCAATCCCATCATTAGTCATAAATGAATGCAGGCACACCACTGACACTTTCATTATTTGCATATAAAATTGCTGTTTGCACCACAAGTTGAAACCAAGATGCTCCTGAAATAGCTAAAAGAAAATGTGGTGATCTCAGCTCTGGAATCAGGAGAAAAAAGGACAACAAAATAACAAAAAATTGCAAGTTATTTTCCAAAAATAATTAGAGTAAAGCTATTTTTCCTTTTTTTAAAGTACTGTTATACTACAGAAAAAAAAAACAATGGAAACAAAATGAAGTAGACAAGAATCACGCTATCAATGTTGCCACAAGTTGCAACTGCACACCATCTAGCATAGCGTTACCAGAATATTACCACTTTTTCTACATAAACAGAGCTTGCCCCGTCTCCCCTCATAATATTATTTTTTCCCCTGCTGTTGGTACAGAAATGCCCAAAGGCCGGTGCATGTCTGTGTGGCTACTTTACATAATTCTAGTATCTTATTGTGCATCCAGTAGAAAACAAACTCACAAACACAGAAAGAAAGAGGTCTGCAACATAGCAGCAGCTACAAAATCAAGTTGCAAAAAAAGAAAAAAAAAAAGAACTCAAAATATATTTTAGGAAATGTCAACAGCTGATCTCTTTTGACACTTCTGCTCCTGCCACTCTCCTGTGTCTCAACAGCCAGAGGGTTGTGGATTAACAGACGTATGTGCCAACCGTTGGGGTCTTTCTAAGTAGTCTGGGGTCTATTTAATATTTGCTCACCTACAGCAGTAAGGCAGCATGGCCTTTTCATTGTGGGATAGTCACCACTAATATAGCGGATCCTATTTACGGGGTCCGCAGGACATTACACCTCTAACCTGAAGGTCAGGGCTACATGTGATATGAAGATTAACATTTGAAAATCAATTCTTGGAAAACAAGAGACCTTTACTTTGGTTGCAGTGAGCGCAGGGTTAATTCAAATACAGTGAGGCATATTTCTTCCTCTTCTTATTAACAGAGAAACAGATTAATCAGAGAGGATTCTGGAGCAGCTACAAAAGGCCACTCTGCAAACCAGATATGAGTGATACCATCATCACTAAAATGTGTGTCCTTTTTTAAATAAAGTAGTTTCTCATTAAAACAAATGAGTATCTGCTCATTTTAACAGCAAACAGAGATTACAGTGTTATGTTTGAAATTGCAGGAACAAGATGTCTTCTTAAAGTATATCAGCCAACTGCGTGGCCACCCACAACACCGACACTGACCGGATTTGCATGTTCAACAAAGTTTTTGGCTAAAAGACGTGGCGTGCACTTACTGTAATGGTACAAAGTGGACTGGACTTAATTCACTTTCATGAACAAACTGGTATGAATATTGTTGTAACTTTGAGTACAGCACTCGAGCGCAGAGCTGAAAAATTAACTTCTCCTGCCAAGCAAAAATAAACCTTTACTTCCAAACTGGAGAAATCAGCGTCTCGACGCTGAGGTAAGAGAAAACTGCAAGCACACTCGCTGCTTTGTGAAAATAAGCTGTTTGCAGCTTAAAAGGAATTAGCAGCCCAAAACTATCCCAAAGTAAACAAATCAAAGAAAAATCTTCTGAGTTAATTATAAACAGCAGCAACTTCCTGTAAACAAACATTAATGTGTCTGGCTGGACTCAAATTAATGGTGGGAACACAAAAAAATATACGACATCATCCTGGTTTGAAAACATGTCAACGTTTAGCCATTATTTACTATAAAGTTTCAGGCCACGCATTCTGTACATGCACATTTTAAACATGTTTCTGCTGTACAGTGCTGAATGAATCAATATTTGGAGTTTTAGAAAAACTTGTTGCCAAATTGCAGTCCGTAAACACAATATTATTCACTTATCTACTCCTCGCTATGCTTTCTGATCCCACTTTTAAGCTGAGCTTACTGCCTCGAGCACCAACCGTATGATGATGCAATGATAAGCCTAGATTTTTTACAAACACACTCTTCCAAAGTCGGCTGCATCAAATTGACAGATTTTTGACTGAGCTAAAAGTTCCAACACAGAATTGTTTCTTAAAGGCCATGAACTTCTGTTTAAAGGCCACGGCGTCCTGGCCGACTCCGCTAGATGTAATAAGCTGAAATCAAGTCAATAAACCTCACTGGGCTTTCTGACGAACAAGTTACTTGACACGCACTAATAAGGTTTTGTGTATGAATGTGCATGTGTGGAAGGGAACATTGCTTCCAAAGATGGAAAAATGACCGGATACCATATGGCTGCACAAAGCTTTTCTCTAACCTCCGCAGTCTTTAACTCTCCCGCTGCCTCGATCTCACATCCATGCTGCCTTTTTCAATGCAGATGAAAGCGGGCTTGCTCGCACATTCAAAGGGACCATTATTAAATGACTAATGAAAACAAGCTGTCATCCCAGACAGAAAATAACCGTGCTGAATCTGACGTCCTCACTTAGTGAAAACAATTACGCACGAACTGACACGGGAGAAACGTAAAGGGTCTGAAAAGTGTGTGGCCAATTTACCTCTCACACAAACAGCAGTCCCCCGTGCATAGAAGACAGGGCAAATAAATGTACACACTGCCTGGGTACACTTAGAAAGAAAAAGCCTAATTGGCAGCGTGGTGTGTGATGCCCTGCCGGCGCTGCAGAAGGAAGAGTATCCGAGAGCTGAAGGGGAGATGGAATCGATAAGTGCACCGCGCAAGCTTCTGCCTCTTATCACCCTTACTTACTGCATCACTGGGCTGTCACTAAGAATAAGTTCCTCAGACCAGTGTTACACCTACCAGGATGATTAAACCCTGGAAATCCTTAAATGTTTACAACATGTTCCTGAAACATGCAGATGGATTAAAGACATAAGGGAAATGCTCTTACTGAGATCGCTGTCAACACTTAGATGATAAGATCCGGACACAGCATCTCAAAACTGCAAGAGTTGTCCTTTCATTAATGCAACATCTAATGCATGTCAGTGTCCTCTGTCATTGCCCAATTATTTTTCCCCCTTCCATTGAACATTGGTAAGGATGAGTTGCGTACTGAGCGTAAAGCCCTCTGAAACCTGACCTACACTGCAAATTAGGCATCTGAGTGTCATTTAACCAAACTGGAATTTAATTCAATTAAAACTGAGCACATTAGAAGAGCCAATCAAAAGAGGGACAATCCCAAAATAATGCCTAGAAACTGACGTTCAGCCTACTGAGTCTCAATCACAAAAACCTTAGAAGGATGCAACAATGCTTGCTTAGGCGTAAAAGAGGTTAAGCATTAGATGTGATTTGCTGTAAATGTAACAGAGTACAAGCCTCTGTGTGAAAAACAGAAAATAAGTGAATTACAGAGCTGCTGTGATTCTCAGAAAGCCCAGCAGAGCAAACAAGAAAGCAGGCATTATATGAAATTTTAGGCAGAGCCCAGTGTGCACACTGGGCTTCAGAGCATCATGCCCAGTCTTTGTAGGAAAGAAACAGAGGGGTGGGAGACGGGGAGGGGTGGGGTGGGGGTGGGGGGGCTGATGAAACTGCCATCAGCGTCATTGGAGTCTAAATATAGCTTTGTGCATCTACAGCCAAGTGT
>VOQJ01012235.1:9127-31756 GCA_015052665.1 Apistogramma diplotaenia | reverse complement strand
GAGGGGCACCAGGCCAGGTTTTGGGGGAAAAAGGGGGGGGGGGGGGGGGGGGGGGGGGGGGGGGGGGGGGGGGGGGGCTGATGAAACTGCCATCAGCGTCATTGGAGTCTAAATATAGCTTTGTGCATCTACAGCCAAGTGTTCCCTCTACAGACTGTAAAATGGCAGACTGAAGGAATAACAGGCATATTAATTGTAAACATACAATATAGAGCATTGCTGTTTGAGGCCTCCACCTCTGGACTTGATGCTTTCTGTTCTTCCAAGGTTATTATTTCTGAGAGCCCTCAAGAATCGAGGAACCCGGTGTTAACCAATAAAATGTGATGCGGGGAATAATGCTGAGGGATGACAGCATTAATAATGAAGGAGCTTTATCTCGCTCTCGCCACGACCTGCATCTTAAAGCGTACAGACACATTCACAGAAGAGGACAGACGGGCATATTCCTCCGCCAACTCAAATTTTCACCGAGCTCCCCAGCAATCAGTCACTGAGACGAAATGCGCGCTCGCAAACTCACACAGCACTTATTGACTCTCAGTCTGCTTTCTGCACTTTGATGGCATCGCAGCCGTAACCCCTGTTATTCTGCACCATCCCACACAGAAATCGTTGAACAGAGAGCAGTTAAGGGAGTCTACGCCTTGAGCCTCGGAGGCATTAAAGATGCAGAGGGGCTGAAGAGGATCAAAGTAGGGGCGATGCTGCCACGCCTTCTCCCTGCCTGCATTTCCCTTTGAGCTGGTGTACAGTTCTCAGCGCCGGGCCAAAAGAGCAGAGACGTTCACTGTAAAACTGTGTAGGGACTCGTGACATCCGGCGATACTGCAAAAACAAAATACTGCAAAACGTGATTTGTGTGTTTACTACATATTCTTTGCACAGTTGTGTGTGTGTGACACTTCAAGACACACACGGGGACAAACTCAGATCACAGACGTGACCAGCTGGTCACCTGGAATTTAAACTACTACACTATGACAGGTCATTTTAGGTATATGTGTGGTTTTGTTTAGCATTGCTGACAGAAAGTGCCTACTCTGAGCAATTTCACATTAAAAAATAAATAAATAAATGTTTAAGAAGAAACAACTATAGTTTTCCTGATAAGGTTTTCTCTCAGTGGATCAAACTCCGGGATGTTGTTTTTTATTTCCTAGCCTGCAGTTTTAAATCACCATATGCTCAAGAGCTTGCTTTTGATCCCAGATAATTTCATAAAGCAAGTAAAGGTACTTATTTTCACAAGACATCTGTAAATTTATCTCACTTGGGTATGTAGGAAAAGTAGTTTAAATTTGCTCAAACTCCTCAATTTCCATGCAGTACATGGCTGCTCTCTTTCCTTGTGCCAAAATACACCCCATCTCTGTGGAAAAAAAGTCATGTAGTTATCTATACTGATATGGACTGGCGAATGTGTTAGGAATGAAAGGACACCACATACCTTTGAAAATTATCAACCTACAGACGATTCAAAGATAATTCAAAGACACCCTGAAAATCAAAGTGAAAAGTCCATTTAGCAGAAATTTCATCGCAGTCCCTTAAAATGGGACTTGGTTTTTTTGTGTGGCCCCCACGTGCTTGTATGCATGCCTGACAACCTTGGGGCATGCTCCTAATGAGATGACATATGGTGTCCTGGAGGATCTCCTCCCAGATCTGGACCAGGGAGTCACTGAGCTCCTGGACAGTTGGTATCGGACGGACTGAAACATAACGTCCCAGAGGTGTTCTGTTGGATTTAGGTCAGGCAAGCACGGGGGCTTGTCAATGGTATCAATTCCCTAATCCTCCAAGACTCTCATCACATGAGGCCGAGCAACCCAGGACCCACTGCACCAGCACAGCATCTGACAATGGGTCCAAGGAGTTCATCCTGATGCCTAATGACAGTCAGAGTGCCGGCTGTGCCATCCCAGAGGAGTTGGTCTACCTGTGCAACATCTGTTATTAATTTCATTAACACCAAAGCAACTGAAAATGATTAACAAGCCCCTCTGCTACTTAGCTGACCAGATCAATATCCCACAAGTTGAACTGAATTGATGATAAACTCTGAATTGCTCCTTTAACTTTTTTGAGTGGACACACACACACAAAGGAAAGGATTTAGCATACTGTACTCATTGCATATCACATAATTATACAGTGCCACAAATAGGTCGTGTTGGACAAAGGAAAAAACAATAATAATCAGACGTCCTTATACCCAAACAGCCTACAAGCCTTTGAAAAGCTATGCTACCTACATTCCCAGGAGGGCCAGTCTGCATGCAATATACTGCACAACAAAGTGAAAACAAGTAGTTATCTGCATAACAATTCAATCCTTGAACAAGTACCAGAGCACAGCTTTGTCATCTAGGTAACAGAAAAAAAAGGGCTATAATACAAAGCATGATATTCAGACATGCTGGGATGGGAGGCAGTAAGTGGGAGGATTCCTCTACCTGACATTGTAGATGAAAATGACTGGCCTTATAATATCCATGCTTATCCTTTTCAGGGTCATTGGGGGGGGGGGGGAGGGTTGGAGCCCCCCCCCCCCCCACCTGCTTTAACAATGTAACTTAATTTAAGAAAATCATTAACACACTCGTGCATTTATGTGCATTTTTGTGTGACAAACCGAAAACCTTAACGGGTTCAACAAGCACTGTTTCAGCAAACCTTTGACATGCTTTTGTAAAGTAAAAAAAAAAGGATGAAAGAAACCCGTAACCACACACACACACACACACACACACACACACACAAATAACATAAGCCAAGACTGTAATGTACAACCAACAGCCGCTCGTTCTCTAACTGCGTCCGATTCCACATTCACCATCATGCTGTTTGACTGACACCATGTAGTTTTTCAGCTGCATGCAAGGAGTTCAAGGCTGGTACAGAGCACAAAGACTGATCACAGACAAACAGACGCAGAATATATGTATGGAATAGATATCTGTGAATTTTGTAGAAGCCAAAACAATTCTGATTTTGATGAAAGAAAAACCTCAAAGACTGTGCAAAAGCATACTTCTGAAGCATAAAGTAGTTACAGAAACAATGGCTGGCTGTGTGACTGAACAGGCACATTTATATTCACCCACAGAACCATCTAACCAAAGCGAAGGGCACTTCAGTTGTTTACTCTGTGGATACACCTGAAATCAGCACAGTTCCTCTGGATAACCTCTAATCAAGCCATTGCATGAAATATAGATGTTGTGGACAAGCAAACCAAAATTTCTATATTTAATTCAGCAAATAATAAGATCAAAGAGGATGAAGAAGAGCGCCTGGTGAATAAACCATGAGTAGAATGAAGGTGAGGAATCAACACTGCAGTAGTAGAGCATGAAGGGTGTCACTAACTTAAAAAGGTGAAAACAGGATTTTACCAGCAATTAACGCCAAGAGCTCAACAGCAGCGCAGCGGAAGACACATTTGAGACTGGAATGCACTTAATTCATAGAATGCTTATTTATACTGCTAAGAAGACAACACTGAAGAGTATTAGGTGACATTATCAAATGTTTTGCGAACAACAGTCGGGGTATGACAACAGAGAGAAGCAGCTTATCACCTCTGATAAGATTCACATATTACCGGAATTATTTTCAGTATGAAAAGCTACTGAATGATGAAAAAATTGCCAGAAATTTATAATTCAGCATCACAGGAATATTCACTGATTTTTGTTTTTCCATGACAAGCAGTGAGGGATGAGCGTTAACGTTAATATATGTTTGAGTTTAAAGAGTTTTCTCCCCCTTTTGGTCAGTGAAATGGTTCTTTTTGTAATTTTGCCTCATCACAGTAAATCAAGTTTGCAAATTCAACATTTGGAATCAGCTTCGCATCTTTTATCTGCTTGTTTTGTCACTGAAGACGAGGGGCCTCGTCTGTCCATGAAGTTGCTTTTCAGTCAGTTTTCTAACTGTATTTGAGCCTCTAAACATCAGTTCCGCCTTGCAAAATGCACCCATTGCACTACATTATCCCTGCTCATTGTCATCCAGTTATTGAATGGACACTGTTCCACCGTTTTTCTAAGGGACCCCAGTGACCTTGCTTTAGTCAGAAGCTCTCTACCCTTAAGGTTTGGCAAGTGTACGCCAAACAGTTCTTGAGTTAAGGAGCTGACACTTTATCATTTTGTATTGACTTGGGTTATCTTTGACTAATACGAAAATTTGTTTGATGATCTGAAACACGCAAGTGTGACAAATATGCAAAAAACGAAGAAATCGTGAAGCGAGGAAATACTTCATCACAGCACTGTAAATGGGAGCAAACGTTATAACACAACACACTTACGGCTCTTCACGGCTGCTTTTGGAGCAGCTTCTGTCTCTGTGACGCAGCGCCGCCCTTCAAGTTATTAGCTTCAACTGTTGCTGACCCGTCAACACAACAGCCCCCACGCACCTAAAATTGCGGGGTTGTGGACTCTGATGTGCAATACAAATTCAGGCAGAGCTCGAAACAATATTCTTGTTATTTATCTTTGTGACAGTGCTAAATTGCTTAGGCTTCACTTCCAGGCACTACTGTGAAAAACAAGGAAATTGAGTTTTAATGCTGATAAAGATTTTAGCTTTCCCAGTTCTCCTTATAAAATATTTGTGAGTAATGATCTGTTTGTCTGCACTGCTTACGATTCCTCCTCTTCTCTATATAAAACATATATTATCTATAAATATGATCTGAATATACTGAAGCAAAATTAAAACAGACTGCATCCGTGTCCTTCTAGCAGTCACAAACCCTGGATGATACAAATGCGAGATATTCCAGGGCGTTTATAAATATATAGCTTTTAATTGTGACACCTGTGGGGCATACAGAACCATGCCATAACACCGTACAGAGGGAAATGAGGGGGAAAATGCTTTTATGAGATTTAAGCTCGATTCGGATAAATGGATTAGTAAATGGACGGAGGCTATCAGCATCTCGTCTTGTTGCTGCTCACAAGGACTATTCCGGTTTTGTCTGAGGCAACCACCAAAATAACAGCACAGCGATTGTTCGCTTTGATTCTGTAGGACCTGGGCTTCCTCAATCCTTTAATACAGTGTGACAGCTACTCCTTTATCCTCTGTTTTTCTTGTCTTTCAACACTGGATTTTTTTATTTTTTTTAGCTCAGGGAAGATACCTCCAGAAGGATCCCGCTGTTATACCTGTTCAATCACTGCTTTCATTTGGACTGATGTTGAAGCAAAGCAGATAAACCTGAATGGCCAAGACCTCAGGCATTTAACCGTTATGACAAATCCACTGATATTCTCTATTAACAGCAAATTACAACCGTGCAAAGTGAACATACAATTTATCTTAAACCACCGTTACACTTTTTGCACAGAAGACCGGGGTAATCTGGCGTGGACAGTGGCTGATTCACGGTGAGGAGAACCGGGGAAATATCATGGTGGCCTTAGGGTTATTTTAGCCTGCCATGTATTTGAGCAGCAATATTACAAAAGCAAGAACGAGTTCACCGACCTCTGTGAAGCCACACATCAGCTGCAGCTCTTTTTGCTGGCCTATAGAGTGCATGTTCTCAGTATCAGGGTGGGGACGCACCCCGCATTAATACAATAACTCCTTATATTCCATACTGCACATTCACTTACACCATTAAACTGAATTATTGTAATCACACAGAGAAAATCTGATATGGTGACAGCTCTAAATAACACTCAGCTAAGGTGAATTGGAATAGAGTCAAATTCCCAGCTTGAATTACAGTTTCAGTCAGGCCCCTGGTTGGAAAACACAAAGAAAGTGTTCAAGTCTAAAAGGGCAGTTGGGCATTTAACCTGCTCACAGATAGCTGAGGCACTAAAAGAGCCCAGTAGGTGAACCAAAATCGCTGAGAAAACACCCTCAGCGTGAAGCCCAGGTAGCGAGTCAGTGCCACTGGTTTGAATAATGTGAGGAAAAGATCATTTGATTATGTGATACTGGAAACATGTCACGATTATAAGGATCCTTTATTGTTTGGATTTGAACTGCCCACTTTTTTTTTATTTGGTTTCAATCTCACCATCATCTTCAGCCCTGGTTTGGATGCAGTTGCAAACAATTAAAATACTGCAAACTCCTTTCAAACTCTCTCAATCACATCTACTCCAATAATGATATATATATGTATACATTTCTAGTACACTCTCATACTTTCCTTTAAACCAAGCCACACTAAACCACATTCCATTATTCATAAGCCTTGCTGCAGCTGGTATGCATAGTGCACTCATCAGCGGGTGTTATTAGCCTATGTGCAGCGCACAGGAAGCTCCTGAACAACCTGTTGAAGCACTCGGGTCAACTGAGTTCTTTCTCACACACGACTGTTAAAATAAAAATGGATGCCAGTATAAAAGACACAGCTGCAAGCTGACAAGAAATGTGCACTCGCACTAGCTATGATTATATAACTGCTACTAGATTTTAACATTTAGGGTTGCAGTGGCTTTGCCTCTAGACCATTTAGCCTGTGTCAGTGCACATATCACAGTTTGTCCTGCCCCTGAAAACTGAGTGTAGCACCACAAAGAGCAAACTAAAGAAAAACTGGAAAAACTAAGAACTGATCACAAGCTCACTAGAACATTATCTGAGGATGTATACAGTCCTGTTTATTAGTAAAATGCCTAAACTTGGTCTTCGTTATCCTGACCAGGGGTAGCCTCAAACTACATACATGGACAATGTGACATATTAAGGCTTCTTTTGTGATTTTTAGCTTAGCTACTATTTCATAGTCCCCTGGCTCATTACTCTAGCAACTCCTACCAGCTGATGCAGGTGCCAGGCTGTAACAGGGCCAGAAAAAAAAGTAGCTGGAGGCTATACTGTATGCATCAGAGGAGTCAAAAGCCAAGAACTGATGTATATCCTGTATATTATCAAATATATTTCACATTCCACATCATTATAGTGTATAACTACAGGAAGAGATTAAGAAAAAAGCTGTCAGTACAAATAATTCAAACAATAAAGAACAGGCCAGGATGAATGAATAGAAAAAGGTGAGAAATTGCTGTGCCTGCGACAGTCAGGCTCTGACGTGCAGGCTGAGCTGATACAGCCAGTGTACAGTCCCTTGCACCCATTTTCCTGAGCACAGTAACAGATGAAGGACTAAATGCAGTAAGGCACTACTGTGATGGCATAATGGCACCATTCACTTCTACGTGTAGCTCATTTAATGGCTCTGTGTAGTCTGTTCAAAAACTGACATTTACAGATAAAACAAAAAAAAAAGGTTCACAGAATTAAAGCAAAACCACTCGGTTTCCACAATTAAACGTGAGACCTCGTGCACTAAAACGGCTTTGTGTGCACTGCTTTTCTGTCACACATTGTCATGAAGTTGAGAAAGGCACCATGTTCCAACCTTATAAAAACGATACGTTTTTTTTAATCATAATGACACATTTTCTGTCTAAAAGCAGATTCTTTTTACCTTCTGCAAAAAGAAAGAAGCACAAGGAAGTACACACATGCATGCATGCCCCCCCACATAAAATCACAAGAGGAGCATTATTCATGCAGCGGGATGCCCCTAAATGAAACCATGTGTGTAAATGTCATAAGCAAATGTCAATAGCTTTTTGAGGCCTGTCCTGAGGGAAAGGAGCCAAGCATATGTGTTAGAGGATTCAGATGTACCTCGATTTCCTACAATTTCGTTTATTCCTAATCCGCTTTAAATACCTCATTTGCTCTTATGATCAATTAAACTTCTGACAAGCAGGAAGCAGAAAAAAACAACAGAATCAACCACAAGACGATAGCCTCAGAATGACAATAATTCTTTTTAAAAAGCCTCAAAGAGTAGGTACCTCAATGTAGGAAGCAATTCTGGGGTACACCCTGTAAGGTCCCAGCACGTGGGACAGAGGGGTGGTGCAAGGAAAGCTGGTGGTCACAGCATGGCTCACTTCTGGCAGAGAAAGCACCTTGAAGCCAAACTTCTCATACAGCTTCTGCAGGTCTTCATCTGGTTTCTCTTCGCCCTCGCACAGGATGCTGCCCACCACGTAGCGGCACTTCTCTGGTGGCCTCTGAGCGCAGAGAGAGAGCGAGAGAGAGGGGGGAAAAAAAAGTGAACATGCAGCATAATCGCATATGTCCGAGCCGTATCGTGTTGAAGGAGTGAGAAGTATAGTTTCAACTGAACGAAAACAACAACTGATCACTGGGTTGCTATTAATTAGCCACGCTCGCATAAACAGCTTGTTCTGTGCCAAGTAAAAAAATAACCCCAAACAAAAGGTAATTACTTTATGATATTTCATCAGTATAACAAGCTTGGCTTTAAAGCGCATGAAGAGAAAGGGAGAGTCAGAGGGTGCAATCTGTATGCTGTGATTAACGCTGCATCAACACAAACGTGTGCAAGTAAAAATAGACGCCATTTGACTGAAACATGTTGAGACGCTGCACCTTCGTATAGCCTGAAGTGTCTCTGGACAGAGGGCTGCCAGCTCCGGTGAATATCTTACTCCAGATATCCGAAAGCCAGATCACATATGCAGCACTCCAAATTGTACACGTGCAGAAAATCATGATCATTGTGTGTGCTATAGACATCATATTGTTACACCGAGCTTAAAACATTACAAGTAATAACTAAATACAGTCTTTTGTCTTAAATGAAAAGCATTTATCAACAACGAGGCTCTCTGAAAATGCTGATTTCCTTACTTTGGAAAAACAGTTTGGAATTCTGAAAACATTGCACATTCACTTTGATGAGTAATATTGTAATATTTTTGGGTTCAGCTACAGAACATCACTCCGGGAACTGGCAGGGACTGTCTGTCTTGTCTTATGACACTTGAGGAGAGCAAGCACAAGCTGACATGGTGGTATGATCTCCTTCACTCAAAGGCCTTTCTGCCAACATTATGTCTCTTAATGTGCCCACATGTCTGCATGCAGATGTGAGAGAAGGGGAAAAAAACGCAGAGTGAGTTGTCAGTCAGACGAGGATCTGACAACGCATCTCCCCCTCACATCCGCTTGTAGATGGTTTGCAGTCTGTCTGCTGCAGAAGGAGAGTGGGAGCTGTGGTTAAAGGGCTATACCAGTTAGTTTTTGTTTTGTTTGTTTATGTTTTCCCAGTACACTTTATATAAAATGCCCACCGTCTTCTTGGTGAACTGTCATTTGTATTTTAGATGCCTAAGTACAAGTTCCCAGCCATGTAAGTTGTAGTTTTAGATTACATGTCTAATCATGAAAAAAAATATATCAATAATGATGATGCCTTACTGAGAGAAATTTTCTGGAAATTTTATGCAGAACAACAAACGCGCTCCAGGAAGCAAACGACTGCCATTTGATTTTCATAACACGACGAAATACAGAAAGCCGAGAAAAGCCAGATATACGATTACGTTTGAGTTTCACAAATAAGTTTCAGCGACTTCTATCAAATGGGTTAAAACGTGCAAAAAACCCTGGTTATAGTGTTTAAGACCTGCTGCTGGTTTCTGCTCTGTGACGGTGGATGTCTGTAGAGGGCTGGCACTGAGGGGGCACAGATGGAAGACACTCATCTTCATGTCCCTGGCATCCTTGCATAATTATCACATCTTAACACCAAAACGTTCCCTTCTTTTCCATTTCGCTTCTCCCATCCGGTGCTATTTTTTGACCGCACTGCTATTTACACTGCACTGTCGCTGCTGTCTTACTTTGTTCATACGGCAGCTTTTTGTGTTGTAATTCAGCATTTTTGGTTGGATGACATAAATCTATTTGAACACACAGGCCCCCAACCCTGGATGCCTCTTAATGCATGCATCATGTGGGTAATAATAATGACTGACAGTGTCTGTTTGGGATGAGCAGATAATCTTTACTGTCACATGACACTTTGCTCAGTGGTGATTCAGAGAACATAGATCACCTGCTTTTGACAGGGAATTATTCGTACAAGGCAGCATGAGATACACTAGATCTATTTACAATGAAGCAATGAGTCACTGCAAACACAGGGAGTCACAATGGCTGCAACAGCAACATCACAGTAAATTACTGCAACAATGTATGCATGTACACATCCATTTTAAAGCCTAGTAACCTATAAAGATGAAATTACCAAAATAAATGTATTTTTTTAAAATAAAACACTGACAGTAGGAACCCTTCTCTCTATTTAGTAGCTGCACATAGTCGCTGACAACCAAAAAATACTGTGACGGCTCAGGAAACCACAACACGAGGACTGTTATTGAGGTTTGGATTTTGTCTGTGTCACGGTTTCACTTTCCTGAAATTATTTGGACAAAAAAGAGCTTATGTTTTTTTAGTCAGATGTTTTTAACTATTATTAGTTTGCCCTGATATCTAAAGGTGACTCTAATCAATGGATGACTTTGCAAGAGTCTTAGTATTTACTTTGATTCAATAAATCCTTGCTACACAAAACTGCTCAACACAGGCACATGAACGTAGTCATAAGAGCGTCCGTGTGCAGATAAGCATGCAAGTACTGCTGTCCACAGCCATAAAAGTTTTGTGAAGATGCCAAATGTATGCAAAATTGCACATTATGGGGGAGGGGTAGTTGTTAAACACATCTCCAACACCTAATTTTGTAATTTTAAACAAAATGATCCAGATCTGACCAAAGATTTTTGGGGGTATTCTTCTGTTGCCCATACTCTGCCTCACTATCAGGTTTCATATTTGGCTTAGGCAGTTTTTGTGCAATCATGCCAAACAGACGGCGCTGCATTAAGTTATTATATAATAATAACACTTTCGAATGTGAGATAATGAAAATTATATCTCTTTTTCCCAATACTATGTGGCACAGTGAATGAAACCCTTCGAATAAGCAAAACATAACATTAAAGGTTAAAATTAGGAGATAAAAAGAGCAATATGATCATATCATCGCTTACTGTATCAATAACACTAAGCGCCATGTGAGAATGATTTCTTTTTTTTTAGCCTTTTTTTCTCCCCCTCTCATCCAAACGGATTTATGTGCAGGCACTGGTCTGCTTCGCCCTCCGTCCTACATGGATGCATCAAATGTATGGGCTGTCAGCGTGGCTTCTGTACGGAGCTACTCCCTGTCAACACTGGTGGTTTATGATAAGACAAAACAATAGCCATTCAAACACAGAAGGGATAACCACACTCCTCTTTCTTCAGCATCTTATATCTCGCCATCTCTCATGCTCTCTGCACTGATAGACTACAGTGCTAGCCAAACCAGTAGTTCACTAATGATATCATTCTGGCTCTGGCTATCATTCACATCCCACACAGTAGCAAGAACAAACAGCAGCTCTGACTGCATCTCATCTCTGCTTCCCTTCAGATAACACACCCCAGAAACTACAGGCAATTAGGAGAGAGAGGAACACCACTCCACGTACTTGACTTGTCTTGGTTTCTCCACCACAGCTGTTCAAATGCCTGAAAGGCAGAAATTCTTAGCTTCTGTCCACACTGCCAAAGCTGTGTTTTTGAAAGACCATTTCTCACAGGTAGCTGAGAAGATGTCGACTGTGGTTTTTTGATTGGCTGGGGTGAAAGCAAAGCGTTAGATAATAGGAAGACTGTGGGGCTTTTACCTTGGTAAAAGCACCACTGATGTATTATGTTTCTGTACCAAGCTGTAGAAACCCAATTTAGTTAACAGTGGCTTATAAATATGTGGGCTTTTATGTGTGTGTAGATAGAGATAGTGTAAGAAATGGAGACAGAGATAAAGACATAGAAAATCAAAGGCAATCGGATAAAAATCTTTCAGCATAACATAAAGATAATCAGCCCCAACAACCTTTTATTGATTTTCACAAACTTCCCTGCTAAGGGGAGGGGTGTATCCCAACTGTCCCAACAAAATGCCCCCTAAGGAATAAATGAGACACTGGATGCCTTCACTTTTAGGTTTTTCCTTTAATTTGCCAGTTGCTTGTACAGTACATATAAGCCAATTCTCTAAGGACCGGTTGAGAGACAAAGTAATTCCAACAGCAATTCTTTGCTTGAGGCTACAAGGGTTCTTTTTTGATGGATGAGGCCTCTCCTACAATACAAAAGCACAGCTGAGAGAGGTAATTTTTTATTAGCGGACATGTAATGAGGATTTATTTTCTTCATCTCACTTGCTGTTGGACCCTGCATCTCTACCCTCCTGGCCATCGACAACTGGAATGCAGTTCCTAGTGTGGGGCCCTTTGTGATTGGTCATTTCTTAAGTGTCAGCAGCTTAGGGAGGGTGGGGACAAACGAGCCAAGGGGACAACTCTCACAAGGGATCATAAGCGGTAAACCATCTTCTGCCTAACCAAGCATCATCACCGCAGTCATTAAAATCAAACTGGCAAGCACAGAGTCACAAAAATGTAAAGCATAATTAGGAGAGTAGGAGTGACTAATATTGCTCCGTCTTTAAATGAACCATAAAAACCCTGCAAAGGCGACATGGAAGCACAGCTATGAGCTATGAAACAATGATTTAAATAAATAAATGCATTATTCTTATTTCATGTCAAGTTTGCTACAGCAGAAAACTAAGTAGTGTCACTGAAATTAGTGCTGAAAAATGACAAGACTTAGAGCCAAATACGACATGTTTGCCCTTCATGCTCTTGTTGGCAAACTGGGTTTGCAGTCGTGACAGAATGGAGTTAAAGAGGCTATGATGGTACAAGGTCCTTTCATTGCACTGCAGCCAACAAATCTGAAAATTTGGACCCCTCTTTAAAGCGCTATGCCATCTTCAGATCAACGTCCCCAGTGAAGCATGACAATGAGGAAATACGGCATTCATAAAGAGCAACCCAAGTTTGTGTAAAGCGGATAACCGACACAATCATATTTCATCTACAGTTCAACTGGATCGGATAAATGGATCGCAGGGAAAATGCTTAATGCTGGTTTTGCTGGGGAGCTCTCTCTTTCCGCTCAGTGGTTCGCAGTATCATTTTCTTTCTGTATCTGCAACACTGAGCCAGATGGTGTTTAGGGCACTTCAAAGAACAAGCGAAGAACCTGGCACACGGGGAGAAACAAGAACAGGGAGACTACAGGATAAGCAATTTCTCAACAAGAGCTGTCTTTCACCTCAGTGTGGCAGAGCGATAACCTGACTCGGCTGAGAGGAAGCCATTCGCCCCCCGCAGGCAGATGAGACGGCAAAGACAAAGTCACCAGGAAGGAAATTGAAACTTACAGGGCTGCACAGCACTGGGACCACAGGTATGCTGTGATGGGCTGTTTGCAGCTTAATTGCAGCAAGAATGTGAGTGAGTGAAGGAAGGACACTCACCCAGATAAAAAAAACAATGACATTTGTTTCACAATTTAGGCACAAGGTGAAAATCAACCATCATTTCTGACTGCTTTAGACCTGGATCGTTTAATATCAGGCCGACATCACTTAAACTGAAAATCCAAAATTCTAAAACTGTCCTCGATTTTAAGCGAGCCCTAAAGTATCCAAATCAGATTATATATCCAGTGATGTGATGTTGTGCGGGCCCCAGTGGCCCTTTAAGTCTGGAGCCAAAGGAAATCCATTTTTCTATCTCTCTTGCTTTCACCAAGTGCAGCTCTGTCCCTTTAGGCTGTGCTCAGACTTGGTTTGTAATTACACATGGCATCCTGGGAGTTCTGGCGTGTATAATTACTGGTGAGGATAAGCAGCCTGCTGGAGGCAGGACACAGTTTTCCTTCCCCGCAGTTGTAGAGCTGGTTTACCACTCCAAGGCCAGCTGGACACTGTGTGGCACTCATCAAGCCAGATGTAACAGAGTTAATCTTCCCTAATAGGAAATATAAATGAATCCACCCCCTCACCCCCCAAAACATGCTAAGTTCTTGCTCTAAAAATGTTCAACTCTTTTCCCCCCCAAAATCTTTCTCCATATTTTGTCAGATAAATATTCAGCTCCGTAATGCAATATCGTGTACAACACAGGCTGAAACGCCAATGCATGAAACAAGATGGATGGTGCCGAAGATTTAAAGACATTTTTCACCCTCTCGTTTCGCAGACTAATCTGAACATGTCAGTGTATAGAGAAATGCCTCTTTTTCAAAACTGTTTGTGAAAACAGCGCAAAGCGGCATCCTAAACGCGAGCTCAAGCCGAATTGGGGGGGGGGGCATAAAAAAAAAGAAAGAAGCAGTTCCCCATTAAACAGATTCCATCTGGATTGCTCCCGTTCTCATTTTTCAGGATCTTTCTCAGTCCATAAAAATTAATGGGCTGTTTTACTACAGGGAGGACTGACATGTCCATATTCTTGCATAATATTGGCTTGAAGACCCGTGGGACCAGACTCCAGGGTACGAGTGTATTTATTTCTCATTTCATATCCACCTTTAAAAGCGGCAACCCCTTGCCAGAAGCCCCTCTTTCATGTTGTTGCTGTTGACAGACAGACAAGCAGCAGTAAAATGCTAATAAATCTGACTGGGAGTGAAGCGATGCTCGGCGCTCTGATCTGAAATTCCGATTGATGAATTGGAGCAATGCGATGCTCTCAAGGTGAGTCAGACTACCAATTTATACCCTTCTTCCAAGGCACTTCCACACCTCACCGCCTCATCGCTCACTGCCACTCCCATATATGTCTACACATGACATTTCATTTTCTCCTCCTTGTCATGGGAAGTCATGAGTGGGTTTTGCTTCAGAGAGCTAAAACAAAGTGGGAATTCAGTAGATCAGAGGATGAACCAAATAGCAGCTCTACTTTAGACTCGATGCTTACACAACATGTTGTGAGTGTCACAGCCAATGAATTTGCTGCGTACTTCCTTTACATATAGTCCGACTTTCCCCCCCAACAGATGGCATTACATCTAAAGTAATCCATAAATGTGTAATATATACTAATTTTACTGAGACAATGAAACTACATGAAGCTGTCCCTCAGTAAACTACCTCTGGTCACTGTAAGTAGCTCCGGTAGTTTACTGTTTTATCCTTCGTGACACGTTGGCCTCGGAGCACTCACTGCTGCCCACTCTTGTTAATGAATTCTGCTCTGGAGATTTCTTGCAGACGGGCAGCCTGCTTGTAAATTCTTTACTCTGTTCCACGCTGCAACACAACAAAGGGCTCCAACTATAAAATCCAATGTTTTAGTGTGTGCTTATCCAATCTGGGATCATGTAATGGAGTTTCAAAGCCGTATAACAGGAGATCCTGAGGGATCCTGACTCTGCCTTCAACTGTTTAGTCCAGCAGTGTGGGTCACTGCACAGCTGACTGACACTTGAGAGCAAAACTGGTAAATCATTTGAGTCGTTCGTGCTTTTTGCAATAATAAGTTAAAGTGATTATAAGACTAAACACACAATTGACTTGACATAGGCAAAACAGCCATCTTTACTCTACAGTCACATATATAACTCAATATATCCCTCCGCAATAATACAAGCCTGCCCTTTTATGTAGTCAGCTTTGAATCCATATCCTCAGGGCACAGAGTAATTCTAGCTTTCATCATCGTCATTAAACAGGGACTATATTGCAATCTGAATGCAGGGTGAATGCAGAAGAATTGTTGAAAACCAGCCATACCCAGAAATCCAGAGCAAGGAGTGAAAACCGCTGGAGTAATGTGTCATGGTGACCAGCCTCTCGAGCAGGTATGAAATCCAATTTTATTTTAATTTGATGAAACTCATTTTGACCAAATGAATAATAAGAGGCTGGGCTGAGTCACACTACTTATGCCATTATAATAAATTGAGTATAAAGATCAATTGTGGTTTTTGAGGAAGCACCTTCCTCCCACACAAACTCAATTTCAATGCTAATAGTGCCATCTGGAGTCCATCAGCGTGCAGAGTGTTCAGCACATAGCGGATGGGGGAGTAATAAGTACTACTCCATAACAATCAAAGTAAATAAACCGTAGTTCAAAATACCTTCCTATTGATTTAACAGAGAAGTGAACTGCAGGATAATATCTTTAACGTCATTATAAGCTGGTACATTTCGGGGATCGGGTGTCCAGACACTACAGATGGACTATCCTGTTTATTATATTATAGTATATTATTATTTATCATATACCAGACGTGATATTTTACTGTTTTATATACATTTACAACATTTGCACAATTAGATTTACATTAAACAGCTTGGCTGAAAATAGAATTTAAGATATCATAATAGCTTAACTTGTTTTACAGTCTGAACTATGGATTTACACAATTATCACAGTGTAAAACACTTAAAATATTGAGCATTGAGCTTTATGTACGGTAGTCTGTGTTTGTTTTTTTGGCTCAAGGGGAGTGACGTTTACCAGCAGTGTTCTCTAGACTTTTTGCTTGTGTACTTGTTTAACTTAATAAGTAAGTAAGCAAAGTTTATTTCTATAGTGTTTTTAAAGAACAAGGTTCACAAATTGCTTTACAGTACTAAGGAAATAAATCAATAAAATAAAACAACAGAACTCTAATATGAACTTGCTAAGCCAGTATCCACGTTGGCTTTAGTGAGAGCCGAGGGAAAATTTGTTTTATTAACTTTGGTTTCATTTAGGAAAACCTGTGAGTCTCAACAGTTTCATGCAGATAATGAAGATAACTTTGATTGCTGTGAATGTGTAGGGTGGCTTTTGAGGTTTGTGTGACCAAAGTCCTGCTGGCCTGTTGCTAGCTAAATGCTAACACCAAGTTATTAGCCGCTAATGACTTTCAGCCAGTGTTCAAGTTCAACCTTGTTGTTCAAATGTTCATTAAAGCGTTGTTACTGTAATTGTACAGCATATGAGGCACAAAAACTGCAACAAAAAAAATTTCAAGGCACTAATCTAATATATAATAGTTGCATTAAATTTAGTAATAACAGGCCCCAGTTGCTTGGGCACAGTATGTTCAGTCTGATGTGATATACTTTATGTTAGATGCATAATGTAGATACAGCAGGCACACAATGAGCATGTGTCCAAAGACATTTTTAAAGATAGCCAACTAATTACAATTTACAGTGTGAGGGCAGGAAAGGAAAATAAAAGTTAGTCATGTGAAAGAGAAAGATTTCACAGGGCTCTGTGCAGTCCTGCCAAAAAAAACAAGTGCGGCTCACAATTCAGTAGCTCGTAGATCCACTTTGAGCAGCAAAATCCTAAAGTCATGGTTTTCTGTACGACTCTATCAGTCTCTCACATTGTTGCGGAGGGATTTTGGGCCACTCTTCTTTATAACGTTGCTTCAGTTCATTGAGGTTTGTGGGTCCTCTCTTGACAGGGCCTTGACATTCCAGCACCTGGATTCTTTTCTTTTGTGGCCTTTTTTGTTGCAGATTTACTAGTGTCATCACTGTCCTATATTGCATAACTCAGTCTGGGCCAAGCTTTAGCTGTCTGACTGATGGCCTGACATTTGACTATAGAATACTTTAATATGCAAAGTTCGTGGTTGACTCAATAATGTCAAGGTGCCCAGATCCTAAGGCTGTAAAGCAAGTCCACCAGTGTGCTTGATGTTTGGAAAACAAACATGGCCAAACAAGTCCATTCCGGTCTCGGGTTCAGGGGTGGTTTGTTGCTTGTTCAGATGCAACTTTCCAAACCTGTGCTTCCACATTCTGTCTAAAGAGAAGAAGCTTCCTCCCCTCCAAATAAGCCACACTTGTCCACTCTTTTTCTTATTGTACCGTCGTGTATTTTAACATTTAACATGCAAACTCTTGTAGCTCTCGAATTTTTTTGCAGTTTCTCTGAGCATTGCACAGTCTGACCCTGGTGTCCACTCCTGGGAAGATTTGGCAGCTGTCTTGAATGCTTTCCATTCGTGCACGATCTTTCTCACTGTTGAATGATGGACTTCAAATTGTTTGGAAAAGGCCTTATAACCCTTTCCAGATTGATGGACAGCAACACCTGTTTCTGTAAGCGCACTGCTGATGCCTTTCCTCCTTGGCACTATGTTAATGCACACCTGGAGGTGAAGGCTCCAGAGCAGCAAGCTGCCAAAACTTCTGCTTTTATAGAGGTGGTCACACTTGCAGAGGGGGGGGCAGTTAATCCACTGCATTTGATCAGCAGCTACTACTTGGCTACTACCTATCCTCTTAATTCCCTTGGAAGCAGTAAGGGTGGGCTTAGTTTTTCCACAGGACTGCACAGAATCCTGTGAACGTTTTCTTTTTCACATGACTGCAGCTGCTGATTGCACCAGATGGAGAGTTTCCTTAAGTAATATGATCAAGTCTAAACGGCTAGATGTAACAGCTAATAAAACACATGTGAAAACAGTAAAACGATTTGACCACATAAACACTGTCGACCTTTCAGGCAGATTTCCTGTATTGTGATTTAGACGCTACATAAAAAAAAAGAAAGTATTACTGTCAAGTAGCAATCTCAGCCAAAATTAAGCCATGTGGCATTGTTTACAGTTTGAGTTTACTTTTGTGTTTGGTGGTGAGCAATCAGAATGTCATGAATAAAAAGAGTCAAAATGGATTTAACATGTGCAGTAGGAGCCCCTAAACTCTAACTATCAGTAAAGTTAAAATATTTGCATACTTAATTTAGCCCGATGAAGCCTAATTCTTCATCAGACAGCTTTTTTCCCCCCCACAACCAGAAGTCATGAGCTCTGTATAGTAAACTCTGTACTGCGTAGACACCCTATGAGCCAGACTTTCCACAAACTCCAGCACCAGCAGAAAAGTTTTAAAAGCTCTTCAATTAGCCTTTCCCCACAACTTTCCACTGGCATGACTCACAGTCGCGGCTTCTACTAAAAGGCTTCAGTTAAAAAAAAATGACAGAAAAAAAAAACCAGTGGGTGTAAGCAGAAATAGAGACAAAGTTATGCTGCTGTGTCAAATTCTTACAGCTGATTCGTGATCTGGCCATGCAGAAGTTCGGCAACTCCGACACAGGCCCAGTGGCACTGCTCCTTGTCCACAATTTAGACTAAGTTGTGTCAAATGCCTGTGTTTTACCACACTGTCAGCTAGGTCAACTCGCTCAAACATAAACTCACCACTCAGCCTTCCTACACTGTCAGCAGAACTGACACAATCTAAGCTAAGAGTGTGCAAGCGTTAGGGTTTGTTTTTGTTTTAGTTAAGGAATGAGCTAGAAAATTATTTGCAACTGTGAAATTTCATCAAGTTTACACAATGTTTGTGCTCTTCGCATATCACCTGGGAACTCAATAAACTTTCCCATCCAACAAGCAGCTGTTGAGCAGACACTTTGTGTTGACTAGAAACACAACTCGTGATAGCTGGCAGAATGTGGAAAACAACCGCAGATCTCAGCTGAGGAATGACCCAGTTATGCAAAATATGGCTCTGGATCAAGATGACAAAAGGATATTCATTGCTTCTTGTGGCTGTAAAGCTATATTCATGTAGACTACACCAGAAACCGCTACGTTTTCAGACATCTGTCAGCTTTTCCTAGACGCATGTGAAGAGGCTGTGTTTGCCCTCATAGTCAGGAGTCTGCTTACCATTTCTGAGTCAGAAAGAGACAAATGCCAAAGCACCCTGGAGCCACAGATGAGAGGGGGAAAAAATATCAACAGTGCAACGTGGCAATGAACAGCTGACTGGTTTCATCATTCAAGCTCAGTTCCTTCAAAAGGCAGCTTGTATGTTAACCCCATTGAGCTACACATGGTCAATTACACTGAAATAAATCTGCTTACACAGTTCATTGCCATGTCTTCAAAGCTTTCAGAGCTTCCAAAAAATATATGAATAAGCATTCTAATCCAAAATGTTAGTTTATTATCCAAAAGGGATAAGTGGCCACTAATCAACTTAGGTTTACATTTAAAGCAAAAAATGCAAAACTCTTGCGAGTTCCAACTTCACGTTTGCAAGCGACAGGATATGAGATATATTATGATTTTGGGCTGCTGTGGAGAAACGAAGCAATTTAAAAGTGCCACCATAGCTGCTGGAAAATTGTCTGGCAACACGACAATCATACTTATACTGACACTACAATACTGATAACACTTTTAAACATAAAAGTTTGGTTTTTTTTAATAAATTTGAATATTCAATGCAAGAAAGTGCACACTTCTTCGTGGGATAACAGACAAGGTTCCAACCAAAACACAGGGGCATGGGGTCACTCTTGAATATGTTTCACATATATGACATATTTAATTCATATGACAATGTATTTCACTGAAAGTGGGAGCCTTTTCTGTTCTTAATTAGACTGTACATTTCCACTATACTTACTAGAAGGTTTTGTAATACAGACTTTAGTCAGATTCTTTTTTTTTCTGACGAGATGCTCATATTTCTAAGCAGCACAGTTTTGTTTTTCTTATATATTTTTTGTTTTCACTTATTTTTTCCTCACCTTGGAGCCTTAAATGTGTTACTCTGGTAACACTAAAAATTTCTAATAAAAAAAACAATTTATCAAGAACCAGCAGATTTTGCTGCTATGTGCATATTTACCTTGTTTTTTCAGGAATATTGCCAGTACACTACACAGACAATTACAATTCAGTAAAGAAAACTCAGTGAAGTGATGCAACAGCTTTAACCCCAAGTTTAAATATACATTATCAGCCTCTGAGTGCCCTTTAGGACTCTGTCCAGGTCACCATAACTTACTAACTGTTATGCCATGGGGTCAGGTGTAAATACAACTTCAGTGCTGTGTAGTTAAACATTACAGTAACAGGTGCGACGTCTCAGGATCTCACCTGCTTGGGGTCATCGTAGAAGACACCGATGGCGTTCAGTTTTGGCCCAATGCTGCAGCTCTCAGTGTAGGCTGCACCGCAGTCCTTGCACGGTCCCTCTTTAAACTTATAAGCAATCGTGACATTTCTGATGGGAGGGGGCCCAGTCTTAATGACAATATCTGACAGGAGCCCGGAGTACAGCAGTAAACCCCCCACCGTCACCACTAAACACACCAGGAGGACAATTATCAGGAGCAGCAGAAATAAATCGGACATGGTCTCTCAAAGCGGTACAATAGCTGCAGTCACTGCAAAATCTGGGGCTAAGCGTCCTCCTCCGGGTCACACTCACACCGACGCTGTCGTCCTAAAGGCTCAAATGACACAACACAAAAATCGAAAATATTTAAAAGTCAGTGTTGAATTGTTATTTCAGAGCCGAAATAGCCTGTACGAAAGACAAAACACTCGTTCAAGCAGAGCGGAAAGCTAGTTTGTGTTATTTCCCCAAACAAAGATACACGCTTCCCGGTTAGACCAATCTTATTCACCTCGGGGGGACGCGTTTGCGTATTATTCAAATGACTTGCTGGCATTTGTAGATTACGCCGTTAAAATGGCGAATGTCAGTTTAATAAAAAATAATAAATGAATATTCCCCAACTGATCTTCGTAAATCCTGCTTGGAGGTAAAGAAATCCTCTTTAATCTGAATGGTACACCCCTTTTTCATTAGTATGAGCAACTCAGAAAAAAAAATGTGATAAGAAGATCACTTTCAGTATCTTGTGTTTGTTCTCTTAGTTATTCTCGGGATGTGAGGACTGCCAGGCATCAATTAGTGCTGCTTTTAGTAACAGTGTCGTCATTATTGCTTTTCAGTCTGGCAACGTTCAGCAAACGGTGCACATTCAAAAATATTTAGTCATATAGAAAATAAATATAAGAATTTGGTTGATATTTCACTAGTCTGTGCAGGCCAAACACGGGCCATCTTTACATGCTCAAAGTCTCAACGTAGCAATTTGTGCTTCACTTGCAAATTTAAAGATGCCTGAGTATTTTTCTACTGGGTACAGAAGACTACCAACACAAACTGATGTGTGCTCTGCCTCCCAGACATCACCTGCTTGCAAAATCTTTCAGCAGCCTTTAAGGAGCTGAAGCCTATTCCTAATTTCATTTAATATCCTGAGTCATGATTGAGGTTAACAGAAGCAGAGAAATACTGATTTTATTCCACAAGTTAAGCATTTTTTTGTGTTCCTGTATCGTGTTGTTTCTAAGTGTCGTTGGTGGAAATACTGAAAAGGACATATCAGCCTTGTTGAAATAAAAATTGAACACACAGAAATGTGTGCTGCTGTCCACTGAAATGAAAAATGTTTTTAACTACACTAAATTGGCACAAGAAAACTGAAAGCACACTTTCTCTTGCCTTGGTGTTGCGCTCAATAAATTGCATATGGGACCTGCAGATGTCTGTGCACCTCAGGTATCATAACGGCTTTCACACCGTAATGTGTTATCAATAGAAACTCTATTATAACACTGCAAAAATAAAATTCAATCCTTCGAGGAACAGAGAACAGTTCCACATTCACTGAAAGCCTTGTATGTTCTTTGGGAGGTGAGCACTTCCCTAAAGCCATCAGGTCCCAGTACTCCGGGTTTATTTAAGTGAGCTTTCATTTTATCATGTAATACAGCTTTAAGGTGAAGTTGTACAAACTGATCCACAGAAGGCAAGAATGCCACTCTTTTAGAGTTTTTTTAAAACTTTTGTGTGGAATTTAAATAATGAAATACTGTTATTAAATGCTTACAAATGAGCCTCCGGGAAGTTAAAGTATCAAACTTATTGCTTCCCTTCCTTTAGAGCTTACACTAATCAGTGTTGTCCCTCATTATGGGATTTGCCAAGAACAAAGATTGCTGTGTTTG
>VOQJ01012233.1:0-10751 GCA_015052665.1 Apistogramma diplotaenia | reverse complement strand
GACACCATGTTTCTAAGATTTGTGGGGCCGAGTACGAGAACTTCAGTTTGATCTGAGTTTAGAAGCAGGAGGTCAGAGGTCATCCAGGCCTTTATGTCTGATGTGTATCATCTGGCTTCATGGATAAATAGGGTTGGTGATATGCATGTCCATTGAAAGTATGTTTTCATAGTGCAGCTATTTTACGTGTTGTCACTAATGATCTATTGCGCTGCTTCAGCAGGGCTACAAACGTCCATTGGATGGAATGTATGGCCCCCCACCCAAGAGACACGAGAGCGACATGTATTCCATGCAGTACACCAACCAGCAGCCAGACATGTACAACCACTACGGCGGTGGTTACTCTGAACACAGACCCATCCAGGGACAGTTTCCCTATCCGTACCCCCGCGACCGTATGGCCCCCTCGGGCCAGACCCAGCACAGTATGCTGGGTGGGGGGCCCCCTCCTAATCACGTTGCTGATGGGCCCAACATGTGGCCTTCAAGAACAGACCTTGGCTACCCCTACCCCAGCAGACAGGGATCACAAATGCCACCATATGGCCCGATTGGTAGAGATGACATGGACGGTCGGCCCGGACAGGAGCAGTGGCACCGTCAGTCTCCATACATGTCATCATCAGGTGGCATGCCTCCCTTGTCTTCACGCCAGCCATCATCTTATTCCAACTGCCCGTCCATGGCAAACCACCTGCCCAGAGCACCAAGCCCAGGAGCCTTCCAGCGCTCCATGGACTCTCGAATGTCACCCAGCAAAGCACCATTCATGTCACCCTTGAAGATGGCTAAGCCCGGCCTGGCCATGATGGGATCACAAGGCAGTGGACCAATTGGGCATTTCCCTCCTAATCTGAGGAGGGATCTCAACTACCCCCCGGGCTCAGTGGAGGGCACCCTGCCAATTCTCAAGCCTCGACGCAAGCTAACCTCCAGGGACAGTGGTAAGAGCCTTTTCTGGTTGTCAGTAACAGTGACTGGGGTGTAAAACTGTGTAAATCTGGATGTAGTTTTATCTTACAAAGCTGTACTTTTCATTTTTTTCTTGCTATAAAAGAAACCGTGTGCTAAGGCTGCAGTTAAAGCTAATTTCCAGGTAAAATTAGCACAGCATGAGGTAAATGTTATCAAAGAAATCACAACCATCTACTTTGGTTAAGTTCTCTCTTATCTTTGGGACAAGGTTTCATTGCCAGGTTTTTTCCCGGTTCCAAAAATCCCACTGTTTTAATCCCAGGAACGCCTGAGGCCTGGCGCGTGATGATGTCTCTGAAGTCTGGCCTGCTGGCAGAGAGCACATGGGCGCTAGATACCATCAACATCCTGCTGTACGATGACAGCACCGTGGCCTCCTTTAACCTCGCCCAGGTAAAAGCGACTTGTTTCATTAATGACCGAAGCGATTGGTGCTGCCCACTCGAGCATGCTGCAGCAGGGCAGCTTTCACTCATCCTCCAGGCAGTAAGACTCCATACGATTCAGGCCAGTTGTGCCACTCTGATGTTTTTTTGTATTCCACAAAACTTGTATTATTGTGACTTTAAGCTCCTGAGAGCCGAGTTCCTGTTTGTGATGATTTGTATAAACGAAGCTTCCGCTTCAAACAGCTGTGTGTTGTCACAGAGGTGGGGACAGTGGGCTTAACAGCATAAAACTCTGTGGAGCAGAGTGAAGTAAGCGTGTCTCCGTGTGGGGTCTCAGGAGGTTAAAATGAGCAGTTAGAATAAAAGAATTCTTGCCCTATTTTGTCATTCTTATTATTTTCACCGTGTGAATATATATGTGATTTCTTCGTTAACACTGATCACGTTTTGTCTGTTGCACCAGTTGCCTGGATTCCTTGAACTCGTTGTGGAGTACTTCCGCCGCTGCCTGATCGAGATCTTTGGCATCCTGGAAGAATTTGAGGTGGGGACTCGGAAACGGTCCTTGAGTGCAGCTTCTACACAGAAAGGAAAACCTGACCAGGGCTCCGGCTCTGCTGTTCAACCTGAGCGCTCCAGAGCAGAGGAGGCCATGGAGGAAGGGACGCCTCCCACTGCAGAGCCAGCCCAGGTGAAGGGAGAAACAGAGTCCAACACGAAACGCGAGGACAAGAGTGAAGAAGATGGTGAAAAGTCGGGAAAAGAAGAAGAGACTCAAAAGGCATCAGAGTGTCAAACAGAGTGTGTGGATGAGCCTGCAGCAGAGCTGGAACAGAAACCCCAACAAGCCAGCAAATATGACAAGTTCCCCATCAAGATCGTCCAGAGCGAGGACCTGACTGAAGACATGACCGGTCATGTCACGGAGTTTACCAGTGGGCTGCTGCACTGGCAGGCTGGCGGAGGCGACTCCACAGCACACATCCAGACACACTTTGAGCCCCAGATTGAAGCAGCTGGAGACGAAACCATGAGCAACAAGAGCAATGAGGAGAATAAGGGGGAACCACAGAAACAACCACTGAAGCACATCACAGCGACTATCGATGATGTTTTGTGTGCCAGGGTTGACGCCCTCGCCTACGGCCACCCTGCACGTTCCCTGCCATCTTACCCCTTCAGGGTGCATCCAGATGGGGAGGAGGACCATATCACCTTGCTGGAGGATGAGCCACGCTGCCTGGACGAGGCTCCGCTCTCCACGGCATCTGCCTGGCAGGACTCGCTGTCCAAACGGTGCATCTGCGTCTCCAACATCGTTCGGAGTCTGTCCTTTATCCCGGGGAATGACTTGGATATGTCCCGCCACCCTGCTCTGGTGCTGCTGCTGGGCAGGCTGCTTCTGCTGCACCACGTGCACCCCGAGAGGAACAGGTTACCCCCCAGCTTCCAGAGAGATGAGCAGCAGGAGAGGGGCCTGTCGAGCAGCAAAGACGAGTGGTGGTGGGAATGTCTGAGTCTGCTCCGGGAGAATGCCATGGTCACTCTCGCCAACATTGCTGGCCAGCTTGATCTCTCCACTTATCCAGATACTATCTGCCTTCCCATCCTGGATGGCCTCCTGCACTGGATGGTTTGCCCCTCAGCTGAAGCCCAGGACCCCTTTCCGTCGGCAGCACCCCATTCCCAGCTCACTCCACAGAGGCTGGTGCTGGAATGCCTCTGCAAGCTGAGCATCCAGGAGGGCAATGTGGACCTCCTGCTAGCTACGCCACCTTTCAGCCGACAGGAGAAACTCTTCACAGTCTTGGTGCGCTACGTGGCTCAGAGGAAGGCCCAGGTGTACAGGGAGATGGCCGTGGCTGTGCTCTCGCACCTGGCGCAGGGAGACCCAACAGCAGCACGTGCTATAGCCATGCAGAAGGGCAGTGTGGGTAATTTGGTAGTTTTCTTGGAGGATGGCGTTAGCATGGCGCAGTACCAGCAGAACCCTCACAGCTTGCTGCACATGGGGCACCCCCCCATGGACCCGCCCAGCATAAACATGATGTGCAGAGCGGCTAAAGGCCTGCTGGCTATGGCTAAAGTGCAAGAGAACAAGAAGGAGTTTGTGCTGTATGAAAGCAGATTGTTAGACATCTCCATCTCCTCGGTGCTCAGTGTGGGAGTGGTTACCATCATTTGCCAGGTTCTGTTTCACTTGGGGAAGTTATGACACGAGGAGCGGCGGGACTGGTGCAGCACGCACTGAGGCCAACGACATATTTCTGTGGTTTTCTATTTTTATTTATTAAAATGACAGAAAATGTTTGTGTTTTTTTAAAAGAAATATCCACATAAACAAAGTGTATCGATATATATGTATAGCTTCTGTTAAAAAGTGGGTTTGGGATTTGAAAGCTCATTTTAATACAAATATTTAATACCTGCTGGTGTTGGATTGATCGTTTGTTTGCCATGAGTTTTTCTTTGTTTACTTTTTTCAGCCAAAGCTGCCACCAGATGTTGGTGCTGGATTCTGTGGTTCCTTCTGAGTCGATGAGATGTTTTTCAGTTTTATAAATGCCGATATACTCATCAACATTTTGTTAATGGAGAGTATTTATTTAAAATGTGACACTGTACAGTAGTTTGAACTTTTTTGCCAACAGTGGTGGAGGAAAAAAACACGGAGTTTTTAAATGTATGTGTCTCCATCGCTGGAAGACACGTTGTGCAATAGGACTTAGAGCAAGTTGTCCCTTTGAAAAGGATGTAAAGCTTCAGACACCTGCAGTGTGTGCTCAAGGCCACGAGGAGGCAGTATCGCACCAGCCAATCAACATCAGAGGGTCGGTCTGATTGATCAGTCATAGCCTCACTGACTCTCAGAGCAGCTTTGTGTTTGCTGATCACGTCTTATTTTTCATCACTGTGTATATAAACGGTTGCACACATGATTCGTTGGTCTTTATCAGCATAGAGGGACTTTCTCACTGTTACAACAAATGCTTTTATTGTTGGTAAATTTGGTATTGTTATACATATTTTGTTAATGGGGTCAAATATTTGAACATGGCAGATGTATCTGATGTTTCAGTGTAAAAAATTCCTGTATGCATTGTAATATAGCTGAGAAAACAATCGCTTTGGTAATCAAACGTGGAAGTGCCAGGGTGAGGAGGACGTGGAGATGTTTCTGTAACGTCCTCCGTTCATGTCAGCAGGCATATTTTTGAATCTACGCGAAACAAAAAAGATCCTTCAACATGTCCTGAGAGCTCATTGTAAAAATGGCCTTTTTTCATATGATTCCATGTCTCTTTTATTCAGTATACACATTTATACTCTGTGCTGCACATGTCACCAATAAATGTACAATAACATTGTTAAGCACTGGAGACCTTGCATTATGTCCAGACAATCTTAGGCCAATAAAACAAACATCGACTGCTTATATGAGCTGCCTTTTATTGATTTCATTCAGAATCACTCTTTGCAGCCTCGGTGCACAGGTGTGCAGCGTGGGGGGGGGGCCTCAGAGCTGCACATCCCAAAGTGAAAATATCCCAACACCATCACACCACCAGCATCCTGAGCCGCTGACAGGAAGGATCCAGGCTTTCATCTGCCTCCACCATCCGATGGCAGAGCGGCGTTCTTCCCGGTTTAGTGAGAACCACGGCTTCACTTACCTGTTCTCAGCTGACAGGAGGGGCCGTCCGTGGGCTCTCACCTGGGAGGCTCGTCTGCTTCAAGGCAGCTTGATGTGCCCTTCTGCATTCTTTGGTTGTTACGAGCAGTTATTTGAGTTGCTGCTGCCTTCCTGTCAGCTCGAAAGAGTCTGTCCATCCGACTCTGACCTCTGACATGAGCAAGGCATTTTTCCCAGAGAGCTGCAGCTCACTGGATGTTTTCCTTTTTCAGACTCTGTAAACCCCGGAGATGGCTGTGTGGGAAACACAGCAGCCTGTTAAACAGGTTTATTTTAAGAAGAACTGACTGTACATGTGGTTCCTAACTGTTAACGAGCCTGGTGATAATTCTTTGAGTAGTCAAAGAATGTTTTATTGGAAGGGTGACCGTTGATGAAGGTACAGCATCTCTGACTGTTCATCACCCCCTTCAGTCAGACTCAGGTTTTCTTGTCCTGGACCATCTCACCCTGCAGCCTCAAAGCCAGCACTACCTAAACATGTCATGGGACCACAAACCTCCTCATGTATGTGCTCATCTGTGTTCTGCTGCTGAATCTATCGAGTATCCTGATGACATCAGGGTCCCTTTCTGCCAGGATCTCTGTTATAGAACAAATGCAGTGTTGGATCAAAGTGTTTTGGCTTTAATTTGAGTTACTGAAGACCACAAGCTAACGAGCGCAGTAAGCTTTAAGCCGTCTCTGTGCACGTTAACGATTCAGACACTGTCTCAGTAACTCTAATATGTTGTTTGCTTTAAGCAGTTTTGTATTGCACATTTGGATCAGTTCCACCACATGGAGGTGCAGCTACACCCTCCCTTCGGTGCAGCATCCCATCTGTTATACACATTACTCCCTCACGTTCAGACAGCCTCCACAATCAGCAGTTTCACTCATGTTTAGTGGCCTTTGGACTTGGTTAATGTGCAGCACTAACACGAGTCATATATGTAACATCTAAAAGCAGATTCCACTTCTCATCTGCTTTCTGAGGAGCAGCACTGAGCTCATAAAATCTCACATATGTGCAAATCAAATTATTCGTTTTCAGGGATTCCCTCAGAAAGCCGAAGAAACAGTCGGTGCTTAAAATATCACAGCCAGGTTTGACCTTAAACAGCTCTGCAGAATTACACCAAAGATGATAATGTTCTGAATAATGCAAAGCTAATTCCTCATTCTCTGCAGGAATCCTTACAGCTGAGTCTCCAGTGTTAATTATCATGGGCTGTTTCATGGAGCCAAAGCTTTGTCAATGAAGCACATTTGTTAGTGCAAATATGAGATGAAGTGCTTTCAGAGAGAAGCGGCCTGATGATGCAGGCAGCACCATCCTCCAGTGTGTCACTGAACAGTCGACACTGTTCGCTGTGGGTTTGTTCCCAGAGCTGTTGCTTTCATTGCAGTTTGATGTCGTTCTTGCTCACTTCCTTTGCCAGGGGAAGCTTGGGCAGAAAATCAAGTCCTATTTTAAGCTGCGTTTAATAATAATATTCCCGAGTTTGACAACAGTGGTCCCATCAGAGCTTTGGCCCCAAAGAACGAGTGAGCTTGGCTGCAGAGAAGTGATCATCTTCAGCTTATTTCATTCTTACTGACGCTTTCAAACGAGTTACTGAGAGTGGTCAAAGGTTTGGCTGATCTCTAATTAAAGGCAGTTTCTGTGGAGAAGGAAATGATTGATACACTTCTGGGTACCTCTTGATGTTACAGGTATGCCTGAATACTGTAAATGAAGGCCTCTGTTTCAGCCCATCATTCTGAGTTAAAGTGTGCGATGGAGGATGCGTTTCACGTAGGCAGCCAACCGCAGGAGAAAAGCTCCCACTCTCTGAAACGCTGAGTCACTGAGCGCTGCCAGGATGGATGTGGTGGCTGGGAGGAAACCAGGCCTGTCATTGGCTGCTGCTGCTGGGGTCCTCTCACTGCTGTTGTAGGTAGATTCATGAGCACTGGGTGGAAACAAGGCAGACAGGTCTGACCTTTCTAGTGATGTGTTACAGTGTATATAAGTGACGAGCCAAACCGATCATTTGGACTATCGAGGGTATATTAGCCCCTTGATGAGGCTTTGATCTCACTGTGTTCCTTCATCCAAACACACCAGCACTGCCTGGATGAGCCTTGGCAGGATGTAACTGAAGCCCATGTTGTTCTTGGATTCAGACTCAAAGGCCTATCATGTCCACCCATTTCCCAACACCAACACGACTCCTGCCATATGTCGTCGCGCTGCTTAACGAGCTCCGCAGTTAAAGAATTAGTCTGGAGGCCTTACAGATCATTAGCAACCATTAAAAACGTCCACAGCCTTGCAGCAGATTAAGTGTGACATGTGCCACTTGGTGGATTCACATGCCCAGTGGTGGCAGCGCTGCTCTCCCTCAGTTTGCAGATGCATGACAGAAGCATGTCGCAGCACTATGAAAGAGCACACTGCAGCGGCTCGCTCTGCACCAGGAGACTGGAGTTCAGCCTGAGCCTGAGCCCAGCTTGGCTAATACTAAACTCGGCTTTCATCCCAAAAATGCATGTGCAGAGTAGACAGCACACATTTTCCTCTTTGCATGGTGTTTGATTCTGGCCAATCAAGTCCTCTCACATTACAGGAGCAGCAGCAGAGTCCTTTTCAGGGAAAGTGGATAATTGCACGGCTGTGGGAGCGAATGACTGATGATGAGGAGGTGTGCATGTGCACTTGTGTTTGCGCACGTGTGTGTGTGTGTTGGTGTTGAGAGGAGGATGGACAACAGAAGAACTGTAGGCTGATGATGAAATCATCTGTACTAATGTAGCTGAACAGGAAATTGCATCACTGATGAACTGCACTTCAGCAAGCACCAGGCTGCCGGCCCAGGATGGGTAAGTATGGGCAGCAGTGGCTCCGGCAGGCAGCGAGTTACTCACTATGTTGGTTTGATCTGTCTTCTTCTTTCCTCACAAACCTGTGACCACAACAGTTTTGATGTGAAGGTTGACATTTCTCAGCAGGTGAAAACACGAAGCACCGCCTCCAGTTTGCTGTGACACAATATTTCACTGACTTACTGACCATTTTATTAGGGTTGGCTGAAATCATCACTGTAGTATGAGAATGCAGTACCTCAATAGCAATGGTCTGTGTTATATTCACCACATATATGAATTACCTCAGCCAGGGGCTGTGCAAAAGACCGGTACACATTTAACTGAGTGGAACTGCAGAAAATAAATAATAATGATAATAATACAGAGAATATGGAGAGACTATATATGCTGCCTCAGGTGTCCTGTCATCACCTTTAAGGAAACTGCCATGGCAGTAGTTTATGGTGAAAAGCTGTCTTTGCTTGTTGCAGTACCATAACTGGCCACTTGGATGCCCCACTGAGTCCGTCTGAAGCTATAAAAGAAGAAGTCGTGACCAGCTCAGGAGACACGAACCAAACACTGTGACGAAAAGCGTTCGGTTCAACGCGCCATGGCAGGATTTCATTGTGAAAGTTCCCCGCAAGAAACTGCCCTCGTGGGCCGTACGGTGCTCAGACACACGGACGTCCTAGTTAGTGCCGAGTCACACGCTCGCTTAGACTTCCGGCACTTCTGCATCTTCTCACCTGCGAGACCAAAACAAACGCTTCGGGCACATGTGAAGGTCAAACATGCAGAACAAAGTGTGTGAAATTCCAACAAAGAAGAAGTCGAGCTGCGTCGGCACAGCAGAGGCTTGTTTGCACGATGCCAGGCTGCAAAGGTGATGCAGGAATGAACGAACAGGCCTCCTCTTGGCCCCGACTCGCGGGAGGAACCTGCAAGACTAAACACTCGGCGTGGACACCTTTAATGTGACGTCCTCCGCCCACCTGTGGTTTGGTTCCCCTTCAACCCTACTGATGAAACACGCCTTGGTATGTTGTGATGGACTCGTGTAATAGAAATACGATGACTGGAATCAGGCCGCTAAAACTACAGCTAATTCACATTAGTTTGGGTTTCTGCAACCTGGAACCTTTTAGCTGTAATTTAGCCTTTGGGGGCAAAGGTCAACGTGCTGTGCCCTCTGCCCAGTCAACAGATAACAGCAGGGGGAAATTGAGCTTCCCGGTTTCTGGAAAAGTGAAACTGAAGCTCCTTAAACCCACATGCTTTCTAATGGCCCTCGGGAGACAGCTCTTAGTGTTCCAATTAAGAAGTCTGTGTTAGAGGTCTCTGGGGAAACCTTGATATGTGACTTCAGTAAACACTGTCCTGATGATTTTACAGGGGCTTAAATATAACATGGTGTCGATTTAGTAAATGATGGCTCGCTTTGGGGCCCAGAAGGAAAATAAAGTAGGGTATGCCATAGGATCTTGGGGTTTTAGAGGGATGAATGTGACCACTAAGTGTGCCCTGAAAAAGCTTCCTTTTCCATACTTGCAGCAGCCTGAACTGCCACAGTGGACAAACGCATCAGGAGAGCGTTTACAGGTGAGGAGGCCTGTTTTCCCATAGACTTACACAGGGTGGGAGGTCTATTTTGCAACCACAGGTATCGCCCCCTGGTGACCATTAAAAAGAAGACAGGGTCAGGTTTTACTCCTGAAACCAGGTTCATCTTCTTATAGCTGCTTATGGACAACAGGATGTTGGGGTTCATGCTCCACCCTATCCAGGGTCGCCTCGGGTCCATCTCTGAATGCACTCCTGCTCGTGGGGATTCATTTGTCCTCTTTTCCCAAAACAACCGCCTGGAGGACCCCGGAACCCGTTTTGGGAACCCCCTGTAACAGCTCCTCCTCCCTCTGCGCTTCATGAGCGAGTGGCGACTCGGGCTCCAGCCTGGGTGGAAGGGGCGGAGCAGGCGGAGGCTCTGCTTCGCTCCCATGTTGATGTTTGTTGTTTGCGAGGGTGGCAACGCTGTGCGTGGACGGGGACACGATGTGAACGGAGGGCTGCCGAGTGGCCTGGCAGCACGTTTACCGGGAAAAACGGCAACTTTTCTTCCAAATACGAGGCTGGATGGTGGCGATATCCGCGGACGAGTGTTGTAGAGACACTTGGCCATATGGCTGCGAGGGGCTTCTCGGCTGGTGCCGAGCGCAGGGACTCGTAGGATGCCGGAGCTCGTCTGAGACCGTGTGAGCCGCGTCTGGATTTCCCTTCCGCTCTCAAACGAACCTGTTTTTCTTTTCTCACCGACGAGCCCTTTAAACTCATTTTTAAACTTATTTTAAAAATGGTGTTGTTCGCTTTGTCCTCGGCGTGTAACAAACCTGGGTAACGAAGGAGTAGCTACACGACAGCACGCCAACACGACGACTTTCCCTCGGTAAGGCAGCGCTTGAAGTCGCCTCGGGAGCGGGCGGAGCAGACAGGCACAAGCCGGGGCGCAAGCCTCGGTGCCTGTGACCGTTTGTGGGTGACAGCGCAGCCGAGGGTAGCCCTCGGAGCTTCCCGGACGGAGCGGAGTTGGGAGTAAAAATAGCGAAGTCAGTACCTGCACGTAGTTTTTTTTTTTTTGAGGGGGGGGGGGGGGGGGGGGTGTGCCAACGTGCCAACAAGAACTTATCTCAGCAACTTGCTAGTCGTATTAGCTCTTTAGCCACACTTTAGATTCAGTTGCTGTGTCGTTGCCGCTGTTAGCCAGCAACCTGGCTAGCCGTTAACGGTAAGCTGCGGTGTGTGAGCGTAAGTTAGCTAACTTTTTGAACAGCTAAGCTTGTATTTTGAGCGACCGGACCGGG
>VOQJ01012230.1:55553-68341 GCA_015052665.1 Apistogramma diplotaenia | reverse complement strand
AAGATAAAAAAATTTGAGAATTTTTTAATTTTTATGAATTTTTTTTTAAAATAATTTTTTTTTTTTTTTTTTTTTTTTAATTTTCACTCCACTTTTTGTGAGCTTTTTGGATGTCCCTGTTTATAAATCAGTCAACAAATTGTTCTCATCAAATTCACTGTCCAGTCACTTTCTTTCTTTCCACAAAAGTTGTTGTTGTCTGTTTTCTGTAAATAAGTACTAATTCATGTCAGTATATAGTTTGATTACTTATCTATATCCCACCACTCAATACTCTCAATACACGACCCCAATCCAAACTCCAACACTGCTTTTTTGTAGGCGCTTCCCTGCTCCAAACACCTGATTCAGATGATTGGGTAATGCTGCAGCTGTCTGATTAAAAAGTTAGCACTCGAATTGTGTGTTTTGGAGCAGGGAAGCACCTCAAAACCAAAACAAGCAGTCCCAAGGACCAGAGCTCAGGAGTTCTGCTTTACCTTAATTGGTCGAAGATTAGTGTTCCATGTAGTCCTAAGGCAATGAACCAAAAAAGAGTTAATAAATTAATCAAAATTTGTCTTTAAACATCCAAAAATACGTCTTCAGATATTCATGCACATGAACAAAATTTTAAATATAGTTATTTCAGTTTAAACATGTACCGTATAAAGATTTTATTGGTCAGAAGGTGGCACTGTGTCCCATGTGCATTTGGTCCCTGCAAGGATAGCTCTACCATGAGGTCAAAGGTCAAGCCCTTTTTTACTGTTCATTTTACCAAACTGTGACATCCCTTGTGTGATTAAATAAATACAAAGTGTAATCAAAATGGTGATACAGAGGGCTAAATGGACCAAAAAAACAAAAACAAACCCCCCAAAATTGGCTTGCTGTGTAAAATGTAAACAAAAACAGAAAATCCTTTAAACCTGTAAAGACAACAAATAAAATATTTGAACATGCTCATTTTGAATGTGATTTGATTGAGTGGAACATGTTACAACTGATAATATTAGCAGGACCATGTTTGGGTAAAAAAAATTAAAAAGCCTCCCAAAGAGCCGTCATTTACTCCGTATAGATTCTTTCCCCTGCATTTCTTTTGTGGCCAAACATTTCCCAGATGCCCATTAGAGCTTTAAATGTCATGACTGAAAATGAGCACTCGTAAAAAAGATGAAAAGCAGCTGTGATGATGATGCTGCAACTTTAAATGGAAGTTTTGTTCGTGTTGCACTTAATAAATCACTGTTTCTTTGTCGAGCTCTAACATGAAGGTGTCCTGAAGAAGAACTTGCTTGTTGTAACTGGGTAGGCATGCACTCGGGAGATATGTAAATGACAAGCTTGAGTCAAGGCTGAGTTGGTGTCCAGTCTGACTTGTTAATGACCTCTGTGGGCCATGACCCCAATGCACTAGATCACTGGTCTGTGAAAAGGTGATGTTCAATCCCCTCTAAATGTGCTTTATGTGTCCAGTGAATGCATCTGCTCATTAATTTTGCTAAAAATACCACTGAAATGCATCCAAGAGACTTTTGACTTTGTGAATTCAATTACTTTTTTCTTTTTTTTAAATTCAAATGTTCTTACAGTGACTTCTGTCTGCTTTTCTGTTGCTTTCTTTGGTCTAAAAATGAAATTACACTTGTAATTTCCTGTTTAATCTTTTTTAATCTCCCAATATGTTTAGTTCAGAGATGCAATTATTGTCTATATAATTACCATTAAAAATGCTGCTCAGAGGCTGAATTTTTTTGGTTCTTCTGTTTTGCAGAAGAAAAGATAGAAGCATTTCTTGGACACTGACTGCCCGCCTGTGCCCTCACCTGTCAGTCCCTTTCCCGTCACGAATGAAGAGCCTTTGGGTGTCTGTCTTCTCTTCCTTGTTTTTCTCCCAGAGCACTGTGCACCTCTGGTGACCTGTCCATCATCTACACTATCTCAGCCCCACAGAGCCGTGTAAAGAACAAGCTAGCAAACAAGTGCAAGAGATACACCTCTGATAGAGGAGGCAGGATACATAATAATCAGACTCCCATAGACTCAGCAGGAGCTGGAAGATTCTTCGTAGCAGGACTGCCTGCTCACATTGCATGTATTTTACAGGAAGATTTCTCCCAGCAGTTGGGATATAAAATCACGATCATCAGTGTGATGAGAAAGAAAGCTGGTAATGGTGCACAGAACGTGTACGGGGCAGCTGCTGTTGTTATGACAGTCAGGCTGTTAAAACGTGCTGTCACAGATGCGGCTTACTGAACAAATGCAAACCTTCAAATGACTCTGGATTAATGACAGCAAATGAAAAAATATTCAGCTAATAATACCTTTGAGCTGCTCTCTCTTCCACTGAAGAAGTGATAAAGCAGCTCTGCAGAGACATAAAATATTTTATGTCTTTGCAGGGCTATTTCTACATGTTCGGCGCCTGCTTTATGATTCAGTGGGAATGGCCCAATTTCAGTGAAACAAGCTTTTTAGCCAGCCTGAAAACTGGCCGGATACAGTACATCAAGCAAAATATCAAGCACACCTTATATGTGTGTTTATATTCCTTATTGTGTGTCTCATATTTAATTATATTTTGCTCTGTTAGTGTGCTGTTTTCATCAAACTCTCAATGTGTGAGATTAAATTAAACTTAAAAAAAAAACTGCAGAAAAGCATTTTTTTCAATATAAATAAAAAAAAGGTGCATCATGAATGCAATTTTTTAGGTATCTTTGGGTTTCTGGTTTCTGGGTTATTGTAGTATTACTGCAATAGCACTGCAACTACATATTCTCATTACAGTTACTGACAGGAAGGTTAACAAGATGCTTTATCTGTAGGTTTTGATCAGACATGGGTGGGGTTGTGGGGGCAGGGGGCACAGAAGAAATCTTTGTTTTTTCTTTTTGTCAGTGATATACCTTCCTCCCCTCTCCTGTCCTCTCAGGAAAAGCAGTGCATCTGTAAAATCACAAAGACACCACCCTGGGTGTGATTAACTGTGAGCCAGTGAATTACCCAGCACGTCTCTCTGTCCTAATTAAGAGAGAATAATAACGGTGTTGTAACAATGCTGGTTTTGATGGTGCCCATTACATCATCGGAGCTTGGCTCATTGTAAAGGGAAACTAGCCCCGACCAATCAATTGGCTCTGCTGGGCTTTATAAGGGCTTTGTGACATCAGCCGGTCTGTTTCTCGTTTGTGGCTGTAGCATGAGATTTGCTCCTGTGCTGTGTCCTGGAAAATTAAAAAGGACTCAGCATCTGCTTCAGGTCAATAGAAAAGCTGTGATTTTTATACCTTCTTCATGCAATTAGGTCCTCGGGATGAGGCTAATGTTTGCACTGTAGTAGGATTTATTTTCCATGACTGCTTTCTGGGGATGTTTCACAGAACTGGTGCTAATGGTTCAAAGCAAACAAAATAAATGACCGTGGAGCAAAATATTTGATCGGGCTTCTGTGGTTTAACTTTGAGTTTCAAGCTTGTTTTATTCTTTAGTCAAATTAATGACAAAATGCTGTGTGTTTTTAAATGTAATTTTTATTTCAGAATGATTAGAAGATGCTTGATCCCATACCAAGAAGTAAAAGTAAGAATGACTGAGAATTACTACCTTTTATACACACAATACTCTGTTTTGCTTCTTTTTCTGTTGCTTCTCTTGGGAAAAGTGGTACTGATCGAGAAGCCCATAGAAAACCACGTTTCACTCAACATGATAATCACCGCATCAGTCAGAGCAAGTATACTGCAGTCTATTTACAATCACGCAGCTCTTTGTTTCTCCCCTCTGATGTGGAAGGAAACAGCCTCTGTTGTCAGCTGACTGAACCATTTGTTAATTCTTTAGATAACATCGTGACCTTTGAGTTGCATTTAGAGAAAGAACACGGGCCAATTTGTTTGTCTTCAACTCTGCAGGATATTTATCATTTTGATGCCACTCAATAGCATCTGCCCGCATCAAGACAAATTCGAACATCATGATTTCATCACTCCACAATTCCACGGTCTCACTTGATGAACAGCAATAAATGGCCTATCAGAGCCTCATAGGTCTGATCAGTTGATAATGCAAAACATTGTCAACAAGCATTTCAAATAGCTCTGGTATATTCTTTCTTCTCTTGTTTCATCTCTTTGAAAAAGAAATTCTGTTGAGAAACATTCCTAAAGAAGAAGCCCGTATGAGGAGTTTATGCTTTTACATTACAATAATATATATATAAAATTTCAATATCATTTTTGTATGCCTCTATCCTCTCTCACACACCCACATAGCAGGACCCATGAGTATGTGTTTTACCTTGGCACTCTTCGTCTGTCATTCTGATGCGTCTCCAGGGAAATGAGTAGCTGGCATTAAAGGATGTTGGGCATTAGTGTTAAGATGCAAATGCATTTATATTCTCATCTCTTCACTAAGCTCTTCGAGGTCTTGAACTCCAAACTGCCAAGACTTATTAGTGAGATCAAATGTCATTCCAATTAAAATGCTTGCTTCATTAAAAATCGGACTATTTACACGCTATTAAGCAAATCATTGTCTAATAACAGCATTGTCAGGATTGTCGTTTGTGTTGTGGGGTCCAATCAACATGTTAAAGTACCACAGTGCTCGAGAATCCAGTTCACTTACATGAAAAGAAATCTGTGCAGTACTGTGAAAATCAAAGTACAGAGCCAGGTCTGCAAAAAGGCTGGGATACTGTATAAAACATAAATAAAAACAAAATGCAGTGAACCTCATAAATCCATATTTTATTCTCAATAGAACATAGCATTGCTTTCTTCTCTGGACCACAGCTCATTCAAAATAGACTGAGACAAAGTGAAAACTGTTCTGTGGTCAGACAAATCGAAATGTTAAACTCTCTTCAGAAAACACTGATGCTGTGTCCTGCACACTAAAGAGGAGAGGGGCTATCTCGGTTTTTATCAGCTCTCAGTCCAAAGGTCTGCATCTATGGAATTGGCACACACATCTGTAACAGCATCATACATGCTAAAAAGTGTATATAGGTTTTATAGCAACCTATGCTCAGTGCTAAAATGCATTCTGTAGCTATTACAGCACCATGGCTTCATAGTCCTGGTGCTGAACTGAACCTTTCACCAACTGAACACATTTGGAGCATCATGAAATGAAAAATGCAACAAAGAATATCTGGGACTGTTGAGCAGCTAGAATCCCATATCAGACATGAATGGGACAACATCCCTCTCCCAAAGGTCCAGCAGCTGCTCTGCTCAGTTCCCAGACATTTACACACAGTAGTTAAAAGAAGAGGGGATGCAACACAGTGCTAAACATGACCTTGTCCCAGCTTTTTTGAGATGCGTTTCTATGTTCTTCTGTAAATAAAATATGAGTTTAAAGTTACATTTTACACATACTCCCAAATTTATTGGAATCAGGGTTGTATTTGCTAGTCGGGCCACTTTATCCATCATGGATCATGGATGAACAGTTTGTTGTGAGTTTGTGAGTACATACATTATGTTACAGTATGTTGTCCTTCCATTTGGAAGACTATAAATTTATTGTAATGTAAATCTGAATCTATGCTTGGAAAGTTTTGGGGGGAAAATGGATGTCTCATAAATTTCATCTTTCATTCTTTTGAAATGTAGAAATATCTTCCACTGTCCTTCACAAACTGCTGGTTCTTTGATAGGACTGAAGGTTTTCAGTTAAAATGGTAAGGCATGCTGCATGTTGGTGAAATGATTCACACTTCTTATCACTGTAAGTTATTTGACAGCTGCAACCCTTCTCCATCTCCTAGGTGACCACTGTGTTGAGGCCCACTTCAGCAAACATGTGATTAGTTGCCAACAGGAAATACAGTAGGAACTACATAGTAGAATTGGGTTTGTAAATAATTCACACTCTTACTGCTTCCAAATTAATGAAGAGAATAGGTAGCAGCCAGCTGATGATAATCAAATAATCCTGATTAATGGATCATCAGCAAGCATGAGCAGCTCTAGAAAAGATGAGTTTTGGCAGTTTGCTGTCTGGAGCATTCAGGTACGCATCGACACAATGCTTCAATCTTCCCCAGGATTGGACGTCCCAGCAAATTCAGCCCAGGATATAATGCTCAGAGAAACAGCAAAAGCCAGAAGAGCTCCATCTCAGAGCCCACAGGCCTCAGTTAGCGTGTTAAATGTTAAAGTTCGTGGCTTGTTTGGAAGGTATGCCAGTGGAAAGTCCCTTCTCTCTAAAAAGAACATGGCAGCAAGGCTCAAATTTGATAACTTGCATCTAAAAACAAAACAAAACCAACAACCCCCCACAAGACACAGCACATAAGCACAAACATCTGTCCAGCTGTCAAGCACGGTAGAGGAGGAGTGAGGATTTGGGCTTGTTTTGCAGCCACAGGACCTGAGCACATTACCAACAAACCCCCCCCCCGTATGCCAAGGTTTTCTAGAGTCAAATGTGAGGCCACCTGTGTGACAGTTAAAGCTTGATGCAAACTGAGTTATGGAGCAAGAGAATGATACCAAGTACACCAGCAAATCGACAAGAGAATGACTTTAAAAAGAAAATAAGTAAAAAATATCATGACTCTCTGCAGTGTTCTGAAGATGCACAACAAAAGTGCACCTTACAATATTTTATGCACATTTCAATATAGAAAAATCATTGAAAAATGTGACTTTATTAAGGTTGACATTTTTGAAACGAGGCAATATAGGCTTCCATAGGATGATCCAGTTTAATCCCTGCTTTTATTTCAGGATTTCTGCATTTGTGACTGTGGTAAGGTTATGCAATTATAATCCCAAATGCTGGCAAAACAGCAACACTTAATATGAGAAGATAATTAATGCACATAGTCCTGCAGCTCGTTAATGTTTCTTATCATTTCATTACAGCTAATAATCCTTATTTATAGATCACTTTTCAAAACGCACTTTCACAAAAGCCAACTTGATAAAATAGAAATGTTGCCAGGATGTTCACAATTCACCTCTGATCTTAACATATTGCTTGAGGTTCAATACATGAAAGCATATCAGCAATTATGACCTAAGAGGGAAAATAAACAAGCGGTTTTCACAGTGATCAGTTATGAGTTTTGCTCGTAAAATTTTGTGATGTTTGGATGATGTGATTTGATTTATTGTTTTCATTTGATTCAAAGTGGTGTCATTCTTCACTATCGCTCAGCAATGTTGTACTAATGCCAGGTTCAAGCTCAAGTTCAATTTTCCCTTGCCAATTCAAAAATTTGCCAGCTTCAGAATGCCTAATGACTCATCCTGTTCTCCAGTACTATGTAAGACAAGATGAAGCCTGTCTGTCCTGTTTACATTTGTCCTCATTCTGTCACTCATCAGTCGGCTTCCCAGAGCAGATTCAAACACTTGCTATAACAAACGTTGTTCAGCTGTGCTCATGCTTACTTCTTTCTTCTGAGTCACATCTCTCCAGGTGAACAGAAAATCATTTCATCTGTCATTTGAGGGGGGGAAAAGGACATGGGAGGTCAGGTCTTCTCATCTCATGATGCTTATGTTTGTTCTCACTGTGATTGAATCTCAAAATTGTTTTCCCCTCAGAGATTCGCTGCTACCGCTGTAACGTATAATTTTCTGACCTAGTCACAAATCCAGTCATGACTTTTCTCCTCTATGCCACATTTCCATTCATTTTCTCAACCGCTTATCCAATTCAGGGTTGCAGGGAGGCTGAAGTTTATCCCAGCTGTCATAGGCGTGTATCCTGGGTAGGCCAGGATATCGCATAAAAAAAAACCCAACAACCATTCACACTCACATTCACACCAATTTGGAATCACCAGTTAACCAAACAAATATGTTTCTGAACTGTGGGAGAAAGCTAGAGGACCCAAAGAGAATCCACGCAGGCTCAGGGAGACTCACAAACACCCCTGGCTTCAGTGCTGTGAGGCACCATAGCGCCTTGTACCAGCCAGTGACACGTCTCTTTTATATTATCCGAAAAACAATGTCGAGCTTGTTCTCGATCTATTAAACTGAGCAAATGGCTGCAAATTTTTCTTCCTGATTCATAAAGACTAATTTAAGGGAATAGAAGAGTTCAGCTGGGTGAAAAAAAACTATTTTTCCAGACTGTTTAAAATTCTTTTGATACATAGTGAGTGGCAAAAACATAAAAGTATAAATTTACACTAAATTGACAAAATAGATGCAAGCTCGGGGTTCACATAGACAAGTCTCTGCTCCTTAAACAAACATCAATCAGCTTCCTGCTTTTCATTTAAATAAGCAATATATGCAAATAAAGCTGTATTACAAATAAAATCTTGCCATGCATCACAATATCTCTGCTCAATCACATCTCACAAGGTCAGTGTGTGCACAGCATCCTTTAGATGATTTTATTGAGGCTGCCAGGATATAAATGAAGGCGGCACCCAGAAAAACACCTTTGGGTTATTATATCGCCCTCTAAATGATGTTCCTGTTTGGAATAGCTGTTTGCACTTTAAAAACACCAATGCAATCCTTTATAGTTCAAAATGTGGCATTCACTTTGATCATTCTGAAGCCCGTGCTCCATGTAAACAAAGCTTTTACCTGCTGGAGCTTTGAACCAGTTATTTTTTTCATTTCCTTCACAGCCTGGCTGAATGAAAAAAAAAAACATTTTCAGTCCCAAACATCCCATAAATGTTAATCTTCTGGGAAAAATACAGAATGAAATGTACAGGAATAAAGCAATGTCAAGGTTCGTATTGTTATAAATACAGACCCCTTGACTTCAAAGGGGAGATGCTGGCAAAGTGTTGCAGCACGGAAAAAACAGTGTGAGAGGTTTGATGCCTGCAGAGGCCAAGAAAATGACTTTAGATTCTGAGTGAAACCAGGAAAGCATTCATCAAAAGGTGATAGAGAAGAGAAGAGAAGCAGATACATATTTATTTTAGCAATCAGAAGCTATTGGAATTGTAAAAAGTCATTAACACATCCTGTAGAGTTTTGTTCATGGTGCAATGCTGTGTAATGTGATTAATAATGGAGCCAGTGCACAAGTTCAATAAGGAAGCTCTGTATTCACTCCTCTATCTGCTTTCCCAGGTGTTGGCTGCTAGTTTATTCTTCACATCACTTCTGCTTTCCCACGCTGTCAAACTCAAAGCCGGCATCATTGCTCTACTGCAATCATTTTTTTGCCCGCCTTCTTCAAGCCAATCAGCTTCCACTACAGATACTCTAAATCTCACTGCTTACCTGTCATTCTCCCTTACAGACTCATCCATACAATCCACCTCCTCCCCATCTCTACCTCACCCAAGTCACTCAGTGCACCATCCAAGCCTCCATCTTTATTTTCACCACCACCAGCGTCTTGACTGCCAGAGGGGGTGGGGTGTCCTGCCCCAATTTCTGTCACTACTGGGATTCCTTTCCAATTTAATGGGCCGTCGGAGTCTAATCAACATATGGCTTAATTAAGTTCTGTAAACCAATAAATCCTGTTCAGTTCCTCCTGATGATCTCTCCTCACTGAACTACGGCTTTGTGGTGGTGCAGTAAAAACAGCCTACAGCAAACAGCCAACATATATATGATCCTGGAAAATGAGCAAATTGAGCTTTGGGATCAGCTGTTCAACTACTCAATATTTGAAATTTTCACCTGAGTTTTGTCACACCAGAAAATTGCTAGCTGGTTTTGGCTTAAACCCACTTCAACATGCTATTCTGAGTCCATTCGTGTGGAATGCAAAATTACCCAAAAAGGTCATTTGATTTAAACGATCTGGTTCTTTTGTTTTCATTTTCTGATGATAACAAAGGTACCCAATTGCGATTTTCGTGTGTGACAAGGCAACTTCATTGCAATTGGTCAGTTGTGTTTACTGAAACTTTGACAAAAGCTCGAGGTAATTTTCCCCCTTTCACTTCTCAATGAGAGATGGGAATTCCTGCTGTTGTCCTTCTTTTACAACTCCCTCGGCTTCTTTATCTGCTCTCACCATGCTGTCAAAATGCCTTTATTCATGGATGATGATATTGCATTCCTTGAGCCAGTTGGGTACACATTGATGGGCTATAATAATCAATTTCCTTCTCTGCTGTCAACCTCAATCAGCGTTCTTGTGTACTCTCCATTATACTCTCCTTATTGATTGTAATACAGGTCATGATTTGTCACAGGAATGTGAACAACATGGATCCAAGGGTTTGAGAAAGCTGCCTGCTGCGATGAAAGAAAGAACACTTCAGTTCATCCAGTTTCAAAAAGAAAATGAAATCAAAAAGGAAAATGTCTCAGATATTGTTATTGTTTTTTTATTTAATCATTTTACACCACATTACAATTCCAAATGTCTGTTTGCAAATTATATTAAATATAAATTAAATATAATATGTCATACATTATATTATTATACATGCATATGATGATATATTTTTATTGTTATAATTATATGTATTATTTTTGCAGGCTTTAAACATTTCTCTTTTCTAAAATACATAAACAGAAATTCAAAGCTCCCTCTGGAGCAGAGACTGTGCTTGCAGCTTTGAGCAAATGTGAAGGTTGCTAAGGTCAGAGTTTCACAACACAACTTTTCATTTTTATTGAGTACAAAACTGTGCATTTGCATATTTTTACAATGCAAAAATGTGCTGTTACAGGACAACAGCAGATTTCTCATATCCAGCATACATGCTGGAGACTTTGGAGACTTTTAAACAAAAGAAAGCTTGAATTTAAAGCAGAAAATGTCAGGTTGTCCTACAATTCCTAGAAAAGCAGAATTCCTGCTGAGCATTTTTAGTCTACAATGAGATTACTTGAGAAATGCCACTTGAATTAATTTCTTAAAACAAAACTTGCCAAGATTATTTAGTGCCAGAGAGGACACTTTACAACTCCTGTTTTATCTTCACAGGATGAGCGCACTGCAATCATTTAAGAAGCCCTCAATGCAACACAGCTTACTGGGTTTCACACATCAGGAATAATTCATGCATGTAACATTTTGGTATTTCAGTCAACTCAAGAACAAACATTTCTCACAGGAATATAAAGCCTCCCATGCTTTCTAAAATATTTATGCATCACTGGCTCTTCAGTGATGCATGAATATGTGTGATGTTGCCTGTCAGCATCAAAAGCAGGCAGGTATGATACACCAGACACCTGTCTTAGATGCCTCCCTCGCGAGGTATTCCAGATATACCCAACCAGGAGGAGACCCGGATCTCAGACTGTTTGGGAATGTCTCTACATCACCTTGGAAGAGCTGGAAGCTGTTTCTAAAACTTCAAAGCACACTTGACCTTTCCAGTGATTTATACACTGTAGAATGAGTGTAATGAGACATACAGTCAGGTGAAAATGATGATCCTGTTACTGGAGGAAATAGTGACCAACATTAAAAAATTTCAAACTTTTGTAGCTCTGCTTTATATTCAGTCTCCTGTTCACTCCCTTCACTCATCTTTTATCTTCCCCTAACTAATCCGCTCTTCACATGACTGACATTTTCACTCTTCTCTCTCAGTGTAATGCCACTTGATCCAACAACTGCTGCCTCTCTCCCTGCTCTCCTCTTTAAAGCTGCACAGTGTTTGTTATGTGCCTCTGTGCTGCTGATACAGCCAAGGTCACCAGGTGATACAAGACAAACTTTGTTCAAAGATGACTGAAAATCATTATTATGTGGACTTGCTGTAGAGTGGGGAAAAAATGCAATTTAAAATTTTTTTTGAAAAACTTCAGCCTTCAACGGGAGCAATGCGTGCTTCCTTTGACGGTGGTGGGCTGTGCTGTTCTTTTCTTAGGAATTGCAACACTCGTTCTTAATGGGTTTTAGTCACAGGATCTAATCTACTATGATGCTGAGTATACTTGTTTCTTTGTTGATAAGGGATTTGGCGCAATAGATAGGAATGGAAATTAGCTCAAAATATTACGCTGTAAAATCCAATTTACTATCGTTACTTAAAAAAAGCATGCAAACAGATTGCACTTAAAACGAAAACAATCAAGTAACATGTACTCGATAACTTACTTTAGATGTACTCTTAAATTTTTAAAAAATGTTGTAAACTGTAAGTTTGAAATTGTCCCCTTTTCCTCTGTCCTCCCAACACTGCCTATCAGTGTTGTGCATTAAAGGAAAACTCTTAAGAGCATGATCAGTTTCTGTTTTGTGTCTGTACATCAGTAGCTAGCTTTCAGCTCTTAACATCACAGTTCATCTCAGCACAAATAATAGCAGGAGATCGAATTCAATAGCATGCTTTTAAAAGTGAACAAAATATTCATTGTAATTATTTGTGCTAAGCTAAGTTGCAATGCTAACAGCTGGTAGTCAGCCATTGGACTAAATGAATCAAGAGGAGGAAAACATGCACCAAAATGCTTCCAAATAAAACCCCAAAAGCTCCGGTCTGTGTGCTGGACTGTTGTGCTGCTGAACAGGAACAGGAAGCATGCTCAGCTTCTTCTTTGTATGCGAAATGGGCGTGGCACTGGTTACTTACTGTTGCTAGTGAGCTTAACTCCAAATTAGGTAATGTTCACTCTAAACACTAAGTATGTTTCATATCAGAAGTAAAGGTTACTTCATAAATACAGGTCATGTAAGTCAGGGTAGCTACTAGATTTTATAATGTACAGTTCAATAAGTATTTTGGAATTTTCTCACACTAGTTGACCCAAACAAAGATATTTCCAGTAGAATTTCCAGAAAACACTGAGTCAAAAACAAATCTGTGCATGAACACAGCCTCAGGAGAATAATATTTGTCCCTTAGGAATATCCACAGATTTATTTGGCTTTAAAAG
>VOQJ01012230.1:28752-52426 GCA_015052665.1 Apistogramma diplotaenia | reverse complement strand
GAGACATCCATCAGTATGGCTTACCAATTATTACGCGGGTCAAGGGTAGAAGGAAGAAGCACAAATTAGACAATTTCTGCTTCAGTAATTGGTTTACATGTGTCTTGTCTTTCTTTTTTATTTCCTGCCTTTGTCTTCCCCTTAGTTGCCATCATCTGTGTCCACTTACTTCCTGAGCCTTTTGTTGCCCCATTCTGCATTTCTTGAGACGTGTTGCTGCCATCAGATTCAAAATTGAGCTTCTACTTTTTTGTCCCGAAAAAGTCAAATTTCTCAGGTTAAGCAATTGTTGTGTTTTCAACTGACTTTTTGTACTCTCTAAGAACAAAGCAGCTGTGGCAGTGGAGGTACGAGTGTTTACATAAAGTTGTGAAAGATGTGAACACAGGAAACTGTTATCTTGTTAACCATATAAAATATTGTGAAACTTTTCAGATCCTGAAAACTGTTTCCTCATTTCTTCTAAGCAGCAGTCTTTAGCCTTTTGGCTTGAAATTAAAAGTGAGTCATTTTATTTGTCACATGCTACATTTTCTAGTTTTCCCTCCGTTGTGACTGGACCCACCAACAGGCAGCACGTGGCAGCTTCATGACACGGGCAGAAATCCACATTAGGCTCGATTCCAAAGCTGGAATTATGCTAACTTGCCCACGTTGGCCCAAATCCAGGTACAAACCCTCCCTGACCAACTGCAGTTGCAGTTCTGGGGTTCCTGAATAGTCTATGAACTGTTACAGTTGTCTGTTGCTCCTGTGTTTTACTTATGTGGTAAAACACATATCTGATGTTGGCTTTTTCCCCTTTTTGTATATTTAAAAACCAACTAAACTGATCAAAACAAACAGAAAATTCTTCATATAAAGGACAGAGACTCATTATTGAGGCATATTATGAAGATACTGAGCAGTTGGAATACTATATTAAGTTATGCCACATTTTGCACGTTCTACCCTGAGGTCTTTTGATTTTCCATCATGGAGGTCAGCAAATGAAGTGGTGGTAATATGAGGCTCATCCCAGCAGTAAAGTGAACAATTCCCTCCATTTAGGGCTGTAGAGGGTTGATGAGGAGCTGCACGTTCTCTCCCTAAATTATCATGCTTCAACAGCCAGCACAGATTTGACACAAAAGAGCTCACTGCAAGCTGGCCAAACATTCAGCAGATCTTTAAGGGGTGTCATTTCTCTAAAAAATGAGAGAGAAGTTTACTTTCAGAAGCAAATGTTGACTTTACATAATCTGACTTATAAATAAAACAGAATTCTCTGTCGGGTAAAACCAGGTCAGGTCAGTTTAGTTCATTACTTAGAGCCAGGTGTTGAATCTATACTACCAATGGACATAAAAATCAATCAGAGAGGTTCCTTCATGTTTATTAGCCCATGCTGAGCTGCACCCTGTAATAAACAATCGTATGTGTCATCAAATAAAAATTGTTCCTGAGAAGGGTCAGGTGCATAAGAGTATTTGTCATTTTTCCACCAGTGTTTGCAGAAGGTCAGCACACTATGACTTACATAACCACCAAGGTCATTTATCAGAAATATTTAGTTGTTCGAACAAAGAAAATATTTTATGTCTGGCCGGTATTGATTAGGAAAAGCAAGCCTACACAGTGTGTCCATTTGTGCACAGACGCACAAGCGTGCTTTGATCCACTGAGCTTAAGTAGGATGAATGGTGGAAGAAACACAATGTTTATGCTACACTCAGGTGAAAGGATTAGCATGACAGCATTCAGACTTCGAATCATTATTCATATACACAGTATATATTTAAAAGCATGCCTGCTGAACATAGAGACCACTGATATGGAACAGACAAAAAAACAGGAAGAGCCAAGTCACTTGTTTACAAAGAAAATTTGGATATGATATTCAGCAATTATTCAGTTCTTACCTTAAATGTCCCCAGAACCTAATTCTGCAATACATGTGAAAATAAAAAAGCATGATCCAATGGCAGGTCTGTTTATCTGGAGACTAAACAACGTGCTGTCCTTGAAATGTGCAAAAAGAAGTAACAAAATCTTCCACAGGTCAATGTTGGACTATAGTTTGCACCAGAGCTGTAACTTACATATGTCAAAATGTTATTTATTCAGCAGTAAAAGGGGGCTGTGAAGTAATATGTCATCCTTTATTTCAAGATGCCATCTCACAGGGTGTGCAAAGTAACCAAAATCATTTAAGAATTTAAGGAGACTAAGATCTTTTGAATTAGCTGAGGGAGTTGTTCTAAGTTGTCATTTTTCTCCTTTATTATTTTCAGTAGTTGCACACTTCTGAGCTCTTCCAGAAATCACAGAGTAAACATGAAACTGTACACTAAAAAAAAAAATGAATTGGCTGTTATGTGGCAGAGGTAATTTTAGTGTGTGTTTTATGGACACAGAGGAGAGAACAGAGAGGATAAAGAAATGAAACAGAAGACAAGGCAAAAAGAAAATGGACTGAGGGAGCTGAGCAGAACAGAACAGAGGCAGAGCAGCAGAGCAGCCCACATAGATGGCCGTGGGAGAATAACGATGGACTCTGCAGATTCTGGTATCAAGGGAACTTGGAATGGACCGTGGAGTTGACTGAAAGATGTGCATAATGCATAGCTGGACTGTAAGGTTGTCTCTGTTCTTAGTTTGTGTTGCCGTTGCCCTTTGTTCATTTTATTGTAAATAAATTGCACGTTTTGACTGACTTTTGGTCTAGTGTACTCCTTGGCTGCCACCTATGTTTTTGTTCGTTTGAAAGCTGCTCACAACCTGAATTAATAGAACCGCCCCGTCTTCCACGTAACATTGGCAACAAAAACTTACAATAAACACTGAATGTTAAGTAACAAAAGAAATTCAGTTCAGCCCCATTGTTTCAGTTCATTTGTGTTTATACAGCACCAAATCGCAGCAGTTGCCTCAAGGCACTTTATATATTAGGTAAAAACCCTACAGTAATCACAGAGAAAAAACAATGATCAAAATAACCCCAATGAGCAAGCACAACAGGAAGAGACTCCCAGCAGAACGAGACTCCGGGAGGGGCAGCCATCGACTGTGACCAGTTGGGGATGACTGGAGAGAGACAGGATAAAAAGACACACTGTGGAAGAGAGCCAGAGATTAATGATTAAATGCACAGTGTTGTATAAACAGAATGAAAGGAGGTGAATGAAAGGAAACACTCCAGCAGCCCAGGACTAATGCAGAGTAAACAAGGGAGGGTTCAGGGTCACCTGATCCAGCCCTAACTATAAGCTTGATCAAAAAGGAAAGTTTTAAGCCTAATCTTAAAATAAAGAGGATGTCTGTCTCCTTAATCCAAACTGGGAGCTGGTTCCACTAAAGAAGGTCCTGAAAGCTGAACGCTCTGCCTCCCATTAGTAACCTAAGAACCTATTCTGCAGGCTGAGAGTGAAGTGCTCTACTGGGGTGATACAGAACTGTGAAGTCTTTAAGATAAGATGGGCCTGATTATTAAAGACCTTGTATGGAAGAAGGATTTCAAATTCAGTTTAACAGGGAGCCAATGAAGAGAAGCAAATATGGGAGACATGTGCTCTCTTTTTCTAGTCCCTGTCAGCACTCTATCTGCAGCATTTTGGCTCAGCTGAGGACTTTTCGGACAGCCTGATAATAATGAATTACAATAATCCAGCCTAGAAGCAATAAATGAACTAATTTCTAATAAACTATGGTATTTCTAATTTTAGAAATATTGCACAAATACAAGAAAGCAGTCCTACATATATGTTAAATATGTGCCCTGAATGGCATATCCTCATCATAAAGGACTCCAAGTTTCCTCACAGTGTTACTGGAGTAATAATAAAAATGTATTATCACAGCTAAATTTAAAAATACAAGAAAAACATGTTTAGATCTGTGCATCAGTCACACATATAGCAAGTGCCCTCCTTCTTTTCATTAGCCACACCCAGGCATGATCACTGGCAGACCTGCTGAATCAAAAAATAACTTAAACAGAACCTGTTTGACAAAGTAAAGCAGGCTAAAAAAGCTAAAAAAGTAACATCATGCGATAATCTAAAGAAACAGATGAGAAACAAAGTTACCGGCATTTATAAATCTGGAAAAGTTTACAAAATGCTGTTTTAAGATGATTTCATTTAATAAGGGAAAAACACTATCCAAAGCTGCCTGGCCCTCTGTGAAAAAGTAATTATACTCTAAACCTAATAAATGGTTGTGCCACCCTTGGCAGCAAGAAGGCATTTGCAATAACTGGCATTCAGTCTTTGATAGCACTGTGCAGGGATTTTGGTTCACTCTTCTTTTCATACAGCCACACTGGATGAAGCAAGCATGAAGCATCTCAATCAGATTTAAGTCCAGACTTTGACTAGGCTGCTCCTAAACCTTATATATATATATATATTGAGACATTCAGAGGTGGATTCGTTGGTGTGGTTTAGATCATTGTCTTGCTGTATAATCCAAGTGAACTTAAGCTTCATAGCACAAACTAATGGTTGGAGATTCTTCTTCAGGATTCTCTGGTAGAGAGCAGAATCCATGGTTCCATCAGTTACAGCAAGTCATCCTAAAGCAGCAAAGCAGCCCCAGGAATTACTTTCTATTCCAGGGTTAGGTAGGTTTGGATGTTTTTTTCTTTATTAAAATAATCACTTAAAAACTGCCTTTTGTATTTACTCGGGTTATCATGTGTAATACTGATGACCTGAAACCTTTTTTTCACAGCACTGTGTAACAAATGAAGGCACAATTCCTAAGGTAGTAAAGATAGTAAACTCATATGATGTTTACACAACACTCTCCTGTCATCTTCATGTTCTGTCAGAGTGTAAAATCCATTTACTTCTCAGCCTCTTTAACTGTCTGAAACTCTGGGATGAAATTTATTTACTTAGAAGAAAAAACTATCTAATAACTAGTGTTCAAATGTAACTTTGGCTTAAAGTGTCAGTTCATGGTTACAGCTTGGAACGACTCTAAAGGTTTCATCCAGAGTGATAGTGACAGTCTCAGAGTTGCAGATTCATGAATGACAGCCATAAACCTTTCTGGGGGAGGAAGGACCTTTGCTGTATTCAAGGTTAGAAAGCCTTTTCTGCCCGTTAACAGATTGTTAATCAATGCTTGTCTCCAGACGCATATATATCCCGCGTGTAAATGTCCACGTTTCCCATGTGCATGCAGAAATGGTATGTGACTTGTTTATGTTTCTCATTTGCGTCTATATTTGTTGGACTGGTTCCATCATTTTTGCAGCTGGCAACAGCTGATGTTGCCCGGTACTATTTTATTGTCTCCCTCCAACACGTGGCCATCTGTATTCAGCCCATTTCCTTTCTGAGAATCCGCCTCAGTATCAAAGAGTCACATCTATTTCTTTTTCCCACCACTCTTTATGTCAGGACTTTCTTTATCCTATAAACGCGTTTAATATTAAAATTTAGATTCATGACAAATTCACCTGCCACGAATCCATGTTTGATATTTTCCTCCTCAGAGCTCGACTGTCCACTCCCACAGAGGGCGAGCTTCCAGTCACAAAGAATTCAGAAGAAAGAAGACAAGGAATACTGATAGTCTGACACCCATGGGGGGGTTTTCACAAGAAAGGACAGCCCCAAAGCACGAACAAGTTGATGGCGTGATAATCAAAATAACTGGAATATCTGCAGAAACGTGCTGTTTCGGATTCATTGTTTATTTTTCCGACCTTTTGACACACGCATTACACCGAGGAAAGCAGCATAGCTGATCTGCTCTATGGGAACCTGCTCGTGACTCATTCAGCACCCGGGATCTGTCCTGTTCCTGTGCCAGCCGGACTGCTGTAGCCGCTTCATTCCCACAATCTTCAAAGTTACGCGTCGGGCGCGCGGATAGCTGTCCCGGACTAGAGCCTAATACATTTAAGAACAACAGGCACTACCTCCGCTTCCGTGGGACATAAAACATGCGAAAAACAAGAAAGGGTGTCACAGTCGAGCCCCACAAACTCAGACAGGGAAGTCCCTCGACGTGGTCAGGTTTAATTTTCTCCGCTGAGCGCACACTCATTCAGCATCCGCGATCATGACTTCGACTGCGTATAAAGGTCTCTACATTGGGATGGAGGTGGCGATCGCCTTGTCCTCGGTCATCGGGAACGTAATGGTGGTCTGGGCTGTGCGCATTAACCGGTCTTTGAGAGACACCACGTTTTGTTTCATCGTCTCCCTGGCCTTGGCTGACATTGCAGTCGGAGCTCTCGTCATCCCCCTCGCCATAACCATCAGCATCGAACTCAGGACGCACTTCTACAGCTGTTTGCTGGGCGCCTGCACAGTGCTCGTGCTCACGCAAAGTTCAATCCTGGCGCTGCTGGCTATCGCCATCGACCGCTATCTGAGAGTCAAAATACCCATGAGGTAGGCCTAAAGGTGAATTCCTCTAGTTTTTAATATATTGTCTCGTTTCTAGAAGCCTTTGTGTCTGGACCGCTGCTTGGATCAAGGACACTCACCAAAAACGCTCCTGCCGCTTTCACGCAGGATTTTCATTTCACTCACAAGAAATTCATGTCATTTATGGGGTAAAGGTGTGTCTACTCACTGGGGTTATTTTACCTTCGCGGCTCTGTAATTTCTCTGCTGGAAATAATCGGTGCTGTGGCGATTAGTCATATCTATCGGGGCTGGTTTCAATTAAGAGAATATATTTCAGTTGATTTAACTATTAAAAATAACTGTGATGTGCCTTTCCAACGCACAATTGCAGTCAAAATAAGGTGCAAATTGCTGCAAAGTAATTAGATAGATAGATAGATAGATAGATAGATAGATAGATAGATAGATAGATAGATAGATAGATAGATAGATAGATTTCAGCCTGTGCTAAGTATGTTCATGTTTCTGAATTATTTTTTATTTTATTTTATTTTTAGTATTTTTTTAAGAGACAACTTTATAATAGGCTTGATTTTCTGTTATGGTGACTTATCTCATTAGGAGAAGTTGGGTACCTGATCATTTTGCACTCCTCCTTTTGTCATACCCTCATATTTATTTTCTGAAAAATCTTTCACTTCCACTTGAAGCTGGCTCATTTGAAAATAAGCCTCAGAGAGTCAGGCAGTAAATGCATGATTGGTCAATAGGCTCATGGTGGTTGGTTGATGGATTACATAATTTGTCAAGTTGGCTACCAACAGACACACAGTGCACTCTGTCAGTGGGAGGACATTAATATGGGTTACAGTGGCATTAGCCAGACAGCAGTTAAAATATGTTACCTGTTAATTACTTTCTCAGCCCCTTTAATCATAATCCTAAAGTGTAGTTACAGTATAAGGCATTCAGCAGGATGGTTCTTAAGATTTACCTCGTTCAATAAGAGTGTAAATGAATGCTTCTATTAAATCATCTAACATTTATTAAGTGCCATGTTTATTTTTATTTTAACCAGTATGTGTCACAACTCTGATTGTAAACTTTTTTTTTAACCAGGCAAACAGATTAAGAACATATTCTTATTTTCAACTGTGGCCTAATAATCAGACAGTAAGTCTATTTATCTTTGGGGTGTGCAACTGCAGCAGAAATAGTGGTACTGCTTTATAGCTCAGACAAAACAAGCAGTTGGTGCATTTTGAAGACTTAGAGTACCGTGCATAAGTCTTGAGCTACTTTTTTTCTTTATATTTGGCTTCCAAGGAGCCAAACAATCTTTTAAAGTGGTCTTGAGCTGCAGTTTTAAGGTTTACTTTCACTTCAGTCCTTGTAGCAGACTTTTTCCAGAGGAATGCTTTTGTTCGTTGGGCTACTTATCACTCACCTATGAGTCATTCAAGCATAAAAAGGCACCTTTACTTAAGGAATGAACCATTGTTGTGTCGCCAAGAGACAACTTAGCAAAAAAACTAATTTAAATAGTATCTTTAGGTACTAGCATACTGTAAAGTGTTCCCATTCTTTAGTTTAATTTATGAGAGTTTGGCAGGAATAAAATAATTGTTTTATACCAGCAAGCTGATTCCCAAAGAGCTGCTAGCTGAAAACTTGGCATGGTGAGCAGTGTGTTGTTAAAACATTGAGGAAACTGGACAAGTGGAGGACAATAGAAGATGCAACAGGATCATTTTGAAAGAGAACCGAACAAAAGGCAGCCAAAATCCAAAGAAGAGCTTTGAATATCCTTCAGAAAGCCTGGATGGCTATTCCTGAAGACTACTTAAAGAAATTACATGAAAGCATTTGACTGCAAGCCTGTTAGAATACTGCAAACTCTGTTTTTTGCCTTATATACTGTATTTCAATTTATCTTTGCATATGTTTCAATAAGTCACTACTTATTTCCCATTCTCCTATCAAAAACATAAAGAAATGAAGGGTGACTCAATACTTTTGCCCACTACCATATGCAGATACAACAGATAATTCAGCTGATGTGTTTGAGCAACACACTCCAATCTGGAGTTTAAATTTAAATCAACTGCAATTTGTGTTTTACCGGATCGTGGCTCGGTGGTAATATGAGCCAGAAATTGAGTTCTCTTCTGTTAACTACCCCTGGGACTGTGGGGGGAACACAGTTTAACAAGCAGCAATTGCTTTTTTTAGCTGAGGTGTTTGGAAGCACATGGTCATGATAAGGAGGCTCCGATATCCGAAAATGCGTCATGCACCACTGGATGGCTTCGCAGGGTGATAGAATTTCTAGGTGGGAGATGAGGATCAAAATCCCAGAGGAAGGAAGATATAGCTGGACTACAGTGGAATCCAAAAATCAATTTTTGACAGACAGACCTCTCATCTGTATGCAGACTGCCAGCCAAGTGAATACAAAAAGCTGTACAAAGACTTATGAGTATCAAAATCAAGAAAAAAGATTAAATATGGGAACCTACCAAGACATGACCTCTTTTCACCTCATTTAATGCATTTGTCCTGGGTTGTGTCTGCCACACCCTGACTGAACTCTGATTGCATCTGTGCACACTATCTGACTCTGTGTGTGTGTGTGTGTGTGGGGGGGGGGGGTAAGAAAAAAAAGGGGGAAGAGAGGAATGATGACAATTTGGCTCTCACACTCTGTTTGTTGTAGCCTTAGTGTGAGTTTAGCGAGAAGGCAGCTGTGATAAGAAAAAAAAGAAAAAGTATGGGGCGCACATGAGGTGTGCAAGCACACTTATTTGCTAACCTCTTTCATCTAGTGAGTCAGCGATTACTCTTTAGGCATAAATCTGAGTTTGAAAATTAATGGGCTGCCACAGGAATCACAGACCTGCAACAGCAGATTATTGGGTGTAACAAACAGAACTGGTGACTTCCGGTGAAAATACCAAAGAATTTCACTGACTGTAATAACAACTCACAAGTTTCTGCTTTGGAAAAGCATGTCAGGACTTAACTCTACCTGACATCTTATCTGATTTCTTGGAGGAGCACTTGGTGGCACAGGGAGATATGAAATAGGTAAAGAAGTGAGAACTGCATAATAAATATAAAGACTGATTGATATAATTCTGTCAGAACAACCTGACAAGATGCAATACCTGAGAAAGAAAGAAGAGATAACACAGTTTTACCTTGAAAAGTTAAATCAATTTGCGATCAAACAGACCACTGCTCAGTGGTTTTGCTGCTGCAGGCTAATGTGGTTTGGCCTACTGTTCTATAAATGAGATCTCTGAGCCTGTTTGCTCTGCTGTCTATTGGCTGGTATACACTCGATGATACATACAGTACACATGATGTTTTATTGTTAATTTACAATTATTCCAGGATTTCAATTGGTCACATTGATGCAAATGTATGCATATTTAATTAGATAGCTTATTTAGCGTATTTTTACGCAAAATTCCACTTGCACTACAGAATCGATTCCTCTAATGTAAGTCATATACTTGTTGTCATGGTGATATTAAAAATTCACAGGTAAACTATTAAAAATAATGATTATACATCTCTTTAAAGGCGGCACGAAAGCTTATATCCACTGCACTTTTCATTTGCATTCCTTTCTATAATTTGAAGGCTTTTACACAAGAGTTTGTTCATATCTATCAACCTGTTTAATATGTTTTTATTCCTAAAAAGCTGTCAAAAATTGATTTTGGCTATGTAGAAATGGCTATTTAACGTACACCGTTTGGACAAAAGTGCTGGGCCACCTTCACATTACACCTGCAGGAGCTGCTCAGTCATAGAAACCCATGCCACGAAGCTCTCAGCGCACAGTTTTGTGCTATTGTTAATGCCAGAGGAGGTTTGGCCACTGCTTTGTAACTTGATGTGGTCTTCCACTTGGTGTCTGAGTTGCTGGGGTTGCTACATGTTCCTGCTTTCCACTAATACTTATTAAAGCTGAGTGTGTAATTTCTAGGTGGGAAGAAATTTCACAATCTGATATGTCGCAACACCGGCATCTTATTATAGTATCACACTCAAATTCAGCGAGCTCTTTAGAATGAGTCATTCTTTCACAATTGTTTGTAAAGGCAGACTGCATGGCTAGGTGCTTGGTTTAATAGACCTGAGGCAATAGAACTGAAAACACCCGAATTAAAAGGATTATAAGGTGCAACCCATTACTTTTATCCATACAGTGTATTTTTTGATTTATGTGTCACAGCCCCCTGACTTTAATATGATAACAAAATAAAACACACATTTAAAATCTGTTTTTATCTTATATCCAGATTTAATGTAATATATAATATAACATGATCAATAAAATTCATAATTTGTAAATAAGTGGGGAAGTTTCATGGTCACTTATAGTTTCTATTCTGAAGAGCTACAACAACCTGTGTGGAAAAGAAACAAATACACACACACACACACACACACTTCTTGCCCACTCCAGCAGTAAATGCAGTCATGTGAAAAGAACATTTTCACAGAGCATGTGTAGCTCTGTGAAAATCAGAGCACACCCTTTCCGTTTCCATAAGAATTGACAGGGTAAGTAGCAGCCAGGTGCTGCTAGTCAAATGCACCTGATTAACTGATCATCAACAAGCGTGAGTACCTCTATGAAAGCAGAGGTTAATGCAGTTTGCTGGTCTGGAGCATTCAGGTGTGTGTTAGCTTCCTCAGAGTGGATGTCCTTGCAAATTTATCACAAGGTCAGACAAACGGCCAAAAATACAAACGCTACATCTCAAGACTCTACAGGCCTTATTTACTGTGTCCACCGTGTGCTTCCCAGACAGGTGCGATCTGTAGGGTCATGGACATGTGACCTCTGAAGGTGTTCTGTGTTGTCTGCCACCAGGACATTGGAAACCGGATCCTTTGGGTCCTGTAGGTTGTGGGGTGGAGCCTGCGTGGATTGTGTTTTTTTTATTTTTATCACATTCCACAAATGCTCGATCGGATTAGCATCCAGCAAGTTTGTAAGACAAGTCAACACCTCGGGCTCCCTGATGTGATCCTCTAACTGTTCCTGAGCAGTTTGACGGGGTGTGACGGGGCTTGATGTTCCATTGCATCAGGCTTCTGTCAACTGGAGCACCACAGATAGAAGTGTGCTTGGACTGCAGCAATCTGTAGGTGTGTGTCAAAGTGGCATTCACATTAAAACCTGGACCCAAAAACAGAACTTTGAATTACATCAAGATGACCAGTGATATTCACTTTACCTATCAGTAGTTACAGTTATGATGATTTTGTATTTGCTTTAAATGATTATGGAATTATTTGCCTCTTTTTTAGTTTTGAAAAGTAAGTCTCTAATGCAGAAAACTACAAAATGATTTGCCGTTTGAAAAGGATATTAACTTCTATATAGGTAATGTTCTATAATTTTAAACAGCCCACAGACAGTCATCTACCTGGATCTGTTCATCTTCTTTTTTGTTGCCATAGCTACAAGCGGGTGGTGACTCCACGACGAGCTGGTACAGCGGTTTTATTGTGCTGGCTGGTGTCCATCATAGTGGGCCTTACTCCCATGTTTGGATGGAATAACCTGCAGCACCTCCGTGCAAATGGCTCCTTGAGTAGTGACACCTCGGTGATCTGCCGGTTTGAGACAGTCATCAGTATGGACTACATGGTCTACTTCAATTTCTTTGGCTGGGTGTTGCCCCCTTTGCTACTAATGCTGGCTATCTATGTCGAGATATTCTACATGATCCACAAGCAGCTCAACAAAAAGGTGAGACCATCCTCTCCATGTGATTACATGTGTGTGAAAACTACGTTTTTACTCTGACATCATCTTATTTAATTTTCCACAGGTGACAGCAAGCCACACTGACCCGAGACGATACTTTGGAAAGGAGCTTAAGCTGGCCAAGTCACTCGCCCTAGTTCTTTTCCTCTTTGCAGTAAGCTGGCTCCCTCTTCACATCCTGAACTGCATAACCCTCTTCTGCCCGGAATGTAACAAGTCAGAATTCATATACATTGCCATCATCCTCTCCCACGGAAACTCGGCTGTCAACCCCATCGTTTATGCTTTCCGCATCAAGAAATTCCGTACAGCATTCCGGAAAATCTGGAAACAGTACCTGCTCTGTCGGGATCCAGTTGGCCGTCTTCCTCAGAGAGGAAGCCAGAGAGAACAAAGTCACGGGAGGAGGCTGAGGCAGAATGATGACGACGACGATGATGTGTGACCTTTGGCAATTAATTGGATTGCTGTGTTACTGTCAAGTGTCAGAACTCTTCGTTACAAAGTGGAAAGGACACGGGCTTTATTGTTATGCTCGACAGATTTACTGGTGAAAATGGCTTTCAGAGGATGTCTGATGTCTGAATGATTTCCTCCATCCACATGCACCAACAAGGAGAGAGGATTAAAACTCAGCATGGGGATGATAGCCACACTATAAATCATACTGATTTCTCGACACTCTGACAAAAGGCTGGTTTTGTTGTGTCATATGTCCATCACACTAAAAGTGATTGACAAGAGCTCCACCACTTTCAATACCAACTTGTTGGACTTGACTAAGTATTTGGAGCACATGTGGTACAATAATAGTGTCGGTTGTACTGTATTGCTTTTTGTTTAACCTAATTAAAACTCATGGCCTTTTTCATGTGATTGATGTCAAATATTTGTCCTAGTGTATGCTACGTTATCATGCTTTGTTCTGTGGCCTTAAGGATAGAAAATGTAATGAAAACATACTGAGGCAAATTATAGGCTTCTGTTAACATTGACAGTTTGTTAAACAGGAAATCTGCTCAGCCAGCTCAGCACTGTGAAGGGAAAGATGGAACTCTTTGGCAAAGCTCGCTTAGTAACTCATCCAACTCATGGACTTTACAGATGTGTTGACCTGTTCTCGCTTCTAACCTGTCACATGTTAATACTTAGTTGGGACACATTCTAACACACTCGGTACCCCTTTAGCATCATTGTTCAGTGTAAAGGGCAGTCCATTAGAGTTGAATAGAAGTCCCGTAACCTATGAAATAGACACTGTGAGATCTTGGGCAAAAGGGCTTTGCTGGTGTGGGGTTACTGTCATGAGACTTGCAATCATGGTTACTAAGGAAATATTGGAAAAGTTTGTTGCAGATGAAATAACTTTGCCTTTGTCATTATGAAAGGATGCATTTGAACCCAAACACTGATTTTCTTTCCTAAGCCTTAAAGTCCTTAAGGAACTCAAGTCTGAGCAGTTATTTTTAAAAGAGCCAAACTTTCATTTAAATGGCCAGTCAGATCCACCTTAAAAAGCACTACCCCGACAAGGTTACTGAAGTAGTTGCAAAACTCTTCTGTGGCTAAAACGTTTCCCATTTTGACTGTGGATTGGCTCCTTGATGGCAACGTTCAGCGTTTCAGGATTCATCTCAATTAATTCTCTTCAGGAGTCGTTGAGTGCCATGTCTCATCCTTGTATGATGTTTATTTCCTAACCAACAAAATTTATGATCAATGTAATGCGCAAACCTAACCACACTGATAAATGTAATGTCAAAAATAAGAGGAAGGGGGGAAAAAGTGGCTCCACACAGGTTCTGAATTCTTATCTCAAGGGGTATTTGTAAAATCCACTAATCCACTATCAGTTATAGAGGGGTAACTGTACACACAGAGGTTCCTGACCAAGTGCCAGTATGTGACAAATTTGGAGTGAGAATGTGCTTGATGTGTGTTGAATGACCACATGTGAAGGCAATACTTTTTTTTTTGCATTTCTGAGACTATTTGAATGAAATTAGCTTATCGGTGTCAATCAAAAAGTTAAAAACAGCAGAAAATTTACTCGATGCTCTTTTAAAAACCACTGATCCAGCTATAATAACTGTATAACTATATATTAAAGCATCAGTGTTTTTTAATATAAAACTGTGAAGGAATGCAGACACTCAGGCATCTGCTGATCTTCTCATTTTAACTCTATAATGTACTGCAAATGTATCACTTGGCCCTTTCTACTACTCACAGGTATTAGATATTTACACACAAAAAAAACACTAAACAAACAAATTTTTTTTTACTTGTGATTCTTTACTTGTGACAAATATTTAACATTATAGCATCAATAAAGTGTGTCTGTGATTTGTATTAGGATGCTGACCTAAACCGACCAACATTGCCCTCAAAGTGGGGGGACTTTTAAGTTTAACATAACAGATGTGTGCTGACACCAATAATATGTAGTAGTATCGAACTTTATATCTAAATGTTAATGGTGGATGCTGTGGGAAATTCCCATCACGGAGCAGCAGCCGTGTTTTCTCTGACATGTCCTCCTGCCAATGATCATCAACTGAGACAGTTGTGAAATTCATCCTCCAAGCATCTCTGTTTTTGTGAAACCTGCAATTATGCTGCAGCATTATGCTGATTTAAATACACAAAGCTGCATAAATTGTATCAAATAGAGGCATCAGAATGTATTATGAGTTTTTGACAAAGGCAGCACTTACTTACTTTGTTCCCAGAAAATCATAACTTAGAATTTTTAAATTGAATTTCCAATGCCGCTCTTATAGTAATGGCTCCATGTTATTCTTATCTTACTCTGTGTCCATATAAAGTGTTGTTTAATCTGCAGTTTAGTTAAATAAGTTTATAACAACTGAACTGACTTCATCAGAGGGTCCACTCAAAATTTGCAAAACTGGCTCGTGCATTTGCATAACTGACTTTTTTTTTTGAACTAACAGAAGTTATTGTTCTAATTTTAATTTAACTGTGTGTTAACTGTTAATAGGCTGGGGGTAAGGGGGACTGAACACAGTGAGAGTGAATGTCATTTTGTGGTGTTATTCCTGCTACTTATTTACTGCTGCTTTCATATTTTTTTAATTTTTGTGTTTATAATTTCTATACATAGTGGCTTTAAACTTTAATTTGTTGACTTTTACTGGACCGGTATGATGAATTAAATTGATTTGTGCAATATCCTCTATTGTACTATAACAATATCAGACGAAAATGTATAGTTTACTTATTGTACATGTAGAAACTGTCAATCAGACTCAAGTGCTGGAGGCTCAAAGGATTATGTGCTACAAAAATGGGCTCTTTTGTCAGCATCAAATTATATAGGACTATGTGACTTTATAGGTCAATAGATTGATCGAAAAGGCAGAAAGCAGATTCTTTGTGTCTGCTGAATGAGCAAACTGCTTTAGTGGTGTTTGATTTGCTGTTGGAAAATACACTTTGATTAAACACAAGACAAACAAAAATAAAGCTGCTTTCATCATCGGTGCTGACGGCAAAGAATCAAATGAGAAATGGTATCAGGTAGTGTTGATTTTTATTAAAAAGCCTTTCTGTAAGATGTACTAAAGCACTGTGATCTGTCATTCAGTCAAATCACACAAACAAGTCACATTCAGGCTTAAATCACAGCACAACCGACAAAATGTGCGATACATATAAATTAGCATCTATTTTAAATGTATTTTACGTATGATTTCACAAGGAAATGTTTTTCTGTTTGCTTTTAAAATAAAACTTGTGTGACTCCACATGCAATCAGTTTTACCAGAGGAGAATCCTGAGTAAATCTTCACTGCGGTCACTGCCGCTTCTCATTTCCTGCTGAACTGCTTTACGGCGCTTGCTGGAATTAAGCCACTATTAATGAAATTAGTTCCAACTGTGCCCGCTCCTACTTTGGACAGTCAAAATGCAGAAACTGAGACTCATTAGACAAGGCAATGCTTTTCCCATTTTCTGTTGTCCAAATTTTGTGAGCCTGTGAATCAAAGCCTCAGTTCTTAGCTTTGATGCAGCCCTGTGCGCTCTTTTGCTGCTGCAGCCCATCTGCTTCAAGCTTGTGCATTCAGAGATGCTCTTCTGCACACCCTAGCTGTAACGAGTGGTTCTTTTATTTGTTGTTGTCTTCCTATTATTTCATCATCATTTCAAGAACTGTAAAAAAAATAATTTCCCAAATATGGGCTAAAGGATTTCTCATTTCATTCCTATCTGCTTGAATCAGTCTGGTAATTTTCCTCTGACCTCTGACATAAACATAGCATTTTCACCCTGAGAACTGCTGCTCACTGGATATTTTCTCATTTTTGGGCCATTCTGGTAAACCCTAGAGATGGTTGTGTGGGAAAACCCAAGAGGAGCAGCAGTTTCTGAAATACTCAGACCAGCCTGCCTGGCACCAACAACCAGGCCGTGTCAAAGTCACTTAAATCACCTTTCTTCCCCATCCTCATGCTTGATTTGAACTTCAGCAGGTCACCCTGACCTACATGTCTAAATGCATTGAGTTGCTGCTATGTGATTGAGCATTTAGATACTTGTGTTAACCAGCAGAACAGCTGTACTGTATAAAGTGGCCAGAGAGAGTAGACACAAGGTTGCTCTGGTATCAGGAAAGATGACGTTCCCTTTCACTGTAAAGCCTTCAGCTTGTTGATTCCCTCCCACCTGGTTTTGTACCTGGCAACTCCAAACTTCTCTCATCACATCTCACAAAGTTAGCGTGTAGTTGGGGCAGATGCCAAACAGCAGCATGGCAAAGTGATGCTGTGTCAACAACTGGAACACAAGGCAAAAATGCAGTGGGCGTAAATTACTTCTGAATTCTATAAATACATGTGACGGAATGAGATTTATAGTTCTGTGAGACTGTTGTGTCAAAACTGTCAGCAAGAATTTCTCATGTATTTATGTGCTCCCTTAGCTTTCCACCTTCCTCACTGAGGTGAAAATACCGTCAGATGGTTTTGCGCCCAAGTGTGAACTGCAGCTACAGCAACACAGTAAAACAGGAAACACTCCCTTAAAGAGGCTATTTATTTTTTATATTTCCAAATTCCACTTAAACCTGTCATGGCTTGATAAAATCCCTCTTCTGCATATGTTCAATGTTATTTTGGCTATTGTCATATGGCTGGCATCCTGCAGACTACTTATTTAGTGTGTAGTGCTGCACTCTGCTGGCAGCTGTTCAGAATTAACTATAATGAAACTATCTGCATCTAGAGGCAGCACAGGACTATGGGAAGTCTGCTTACATAGTGCCTACATGGTAACTAATCTTTATGCTACTGAAAATTCTGGCATTCTGCCAACACATTAGGAGATCTAGGGCGGCGGGAGTAGAAGGTGGATAATGAAATCATTTGTCACAATGGCCACTTCTTTACCTGTTCAATTGTTTAAGGTAAGTGCCTAATCAATCGTGTTGCAGCAACTCAGTGCACTTTAGGCATGTAGACATGGTCAAGACAACCTGCTGAAGTTCAAACTGAGTATCAGAATGGAGAAAAAAGGTGTGTATATATATATATATATACTGTATATATATATATATACACAAACACACGTATATAAGCTGCTTGCTTCTATAAACATTTGTGAAAGAATGGATTGTGTTGGATGTGATGCCACTGGACTCTAGAGCAGATGGTGCTCCTTCCTATCCTAGTCAACTTCATATTCAAAAGCAGCCCCCCCCCCCCAAAAAAAAACCCCAGTCATGCAGCAGTCATGCTATTACTTCCTTTTCTGTTAAAATAATTTAATAATACTCGAAGAATTTTTCAATTTTCATTTTTTATTGAAATCATTACAAAAAATTACAAAAAGGCTAAATTTTTAACTCACAATGTGTAAAAAGCTCATTTTCCGTTTATTTCTTTTGCATTTGTTGACATGTTCAATGACAGCATCGTGAAGCACCAAAAACCATCCTTCCTAATATCTTGTTGATTGCCACCAGACTCTCCGCCAACACGAGCAGTTTTAGCATTAGCTGACTATTAATTGTGGATTTGAGTTTCCCTGCTCTAAAGTGTCTTTTAGGAGAAAACAAACAAAAGCTTGCTACCAGCTAACATACAAATGGAGTACTGGCCCAGAACACACCTACTACATCCCTAATGACAGTTTGTGTTTTCACATTTGAAGTGCTTCGATTTTTTTTAAATTTTACAGTGTAAACATCTCATCAATGATGCAAAGGCAATGCAGATGAAAGCCCCCTGCGACTGAGTCCATCATTGTTTCACAGTTCAAAGTGCACTGGACTACCTGTGTTTAAAACACTTGAATTTAGAGCTCAAATTAAGATAATAATGTGTCATATATTAGTCATATGATTTAAGATGCATAGGAAGTCAAAATCTGAATATGCTGGGATTAAATGCAGACAGTGAGAATTAAAGTCCAAACATACCTAAATTAAATCAAATTTTAATGAATTTAAAGTTTATTCTCAACTTATTGAGGAATGGCAGAGCCATCTCCCCAAAAGACACCAACTAGAGAGAAAATAAATAGACATGGCTAGAGTGTACCCCATGATTACTCCTAAGAATCCTCTTTAATGAAAATGCCTGATGTGAAGTGAAGATCCACTGGCACCACATTTTTTATCATTTACCCTCGAATGATATAAGATTTATTAATCTATTCAGTGAATTACAGCATAGGATCAGGCAAACAGGAACTTGAGTGTGTGTTTTTCTTGTCCAATGAACAGGTTTAGTGTGTGACAGCAAAACCCTGAGCAGATATTTTACAAGCCAATCCCACAGTCTGATTGCAAGGCTCCACGAGGCTGGATTGGCAGGATTTAGTCTGAAACAGCTTTGCTCTGTAAAACATCAAAAAAGATACATAGTTAAAGACAGTCATGAAACTGCACATTTCACTGAAACAGTTCAGTGGAACAGACGCACAGATGTAAATGTGTTGGTTCTGCATGGGTTTTCAGTGTCTGCATAAAAATAACCAGAGCATGGCTAATCCTTGAACCACAGGGCTCGATGCCCCAGCCTTACAATGGTACAAAAAATGCAATGCTGGCATCTTATGTTGACTAAAACCTGAAGTGATAAAATTCTTGGAAGTCTACTTACCCATCCACCTTTCTGAGCAACCCAGCTCTCAACCCGGCTGTTGAGGAATGAAGTCATGGCTTCCTGGACTTTGCTTTTCAGCTCTGGACACGATTGTTTCACGAAAAGTCCAAAGGCCACCGACGCCCTGATCAGCTGCATCTCTGGAGCCACTTCAGCCATCTGAGCAGCATGACTCTGGCACAGGTGCTCCACGCTACGGCTGAACGCTGCTTCTACAGCCTGGAGTGAGAGCAGACTGGTTTATAAAGAGCTGGCAATGCAATGTCATAATAAAGGCAACTACGGCTATGATTCTTACATTAACTCTCAGTCAGTTTACAAAAGAGCATAATATACACAGCCAGAATTTATGAGAAATTTACAATTTATCAGAAATGTCATGTACATCATTATCATGTACACCATCAGGTGGTGGGGGGCAGCAACCTAAGCAGAGAAACCCAGCATTCCCTCTCCAGTTTATCCACAGGAACACTGAGGCATTCCCAAGCCAGCCGAGAGATATAATGCTTCCGAGGTCTGCCCCAGAGCCTCCACCCGTAGGACACGTCTGTAGGTAACAGGCAGGTGAAAATGGTGATAGATTTTACCAGTTAAGCTAAACTAAAATCAGCAGTGTAAAACTACTTCGGATACCCACCAAACATACATTATCACATTTTCAAATAGTGTGGGCGAAAAGTGGCCGCTAAAGGAGGGAATACTTCAAACTTGTTCTCACATTTAGGAGAACACCATAAACCCGTCTGTTTCCTCATGCTCAGGCCACACGCTAACCACCAGCAAAAGTGCTGAGTCATCCGAACTACAGACACGCCGGTGCCCCTGAAGCACGTGCGGTGCTGGATGCGCATGTCCGTGTTAAGGGCCTTTGCAGACTTAATGTGAAAGTCAACTTTGGCATGTCTATTTTTCATCCTTTCAAATCAGGCTCTGCATGAAAGCCTTCAGAGTAAAATCTGTAATATGATGATCATTCTGCAGCTGCAGCCCTGATCCAACCCCCCACTCCATTCTCCCCACACTCATGCACAAGACCCCAACCTATTTAAATTTCTTCACTTGGGGTAGCAACTTGTCCCTGACCCAGATTAGGCCCATTTCCAGCTGAGGACCATGGCCTCAGATTTCGAGGTGCTAATTGTCATACCTGCCACTTCACCCTCAGCTGCAAAACGCACCAGTGCAAGCTGGAGGCCACTACCAGAGGAAGCCAACAGGACTGCATTATTCGCAAAAAAGCTGAGGTGAAATTCTGAGGGCACCAAGGCGAAAGCTTGCCATCACTTGGCTATGCCTAGAAATTACAAGCTTTTGTTGCAGTTGGGACTGAATGGTCCGTAACAACATGCCAGAGAGCCCACACTCCCTCTGCACCCTCCACAGGATGTGTGTTGACTGCCAGCCCTGGTGGACTGATCCCCGGCTATGACTTCGACTACAAAAATTAATCAACGTGGAATTTTAATTGTGAGATGAGACAAGGTGATATTCACAGGTGGGCACGCTTGAACAGTTGAGGTAAGACTGAAATAATTGTTGACTAATCGACTGATCAGAAAAATAAATGACAGATTAGCCGACTACCAAAATCATTTTTCCTTGTAGCCCTAGTTTAATGGCCGTTACAAGCCAAAGTCTCGCTGGGGCATCCCGTGATGACATTGGTTGAGCTTTTACACAAATAAACTTGTAGATTTACAAACAGCACATAGTCTACAATCATCCTGATGCTGTTCTGTTTCAAAGTCTGCGCCAGTTGATGACCCCGAGGAACCTGGGTAAAACTGTGGCTTTACCTCCTTTGCTGCTGCTCCCTTCAGCTCATCCAATGCAGCTCTAAATGTGACGTCGTCATTCAGGGAATCAGCAACACTTCTCAGTTTGCCAGCGATCAAAGCTGGGTCGAAACGTTCTTAGAAACACACACAAACACGCACAAACAGAAAAGCACTGTTAATTCACCGTTTACCTTCGTCATATTGATACCGACAGTCTGTAAATACTGGACTGTAAATTTGCCAACTACAGCAAACAGCAGGTGCTGACACAGAGGTGAACGAGCCAAGTAAGATATCACTGTTCTCCCTCTATGACGTAAAAGAGGGGAAAACGCTATTAACACGAAATACCACACCCGGTGAAAACGTCTTCCTCGTACATTACTTAATGCCTGATAGGCGCGAATATCGACTGTAAAAGCAGGAAAGCGAAGACGTACGTGAACGTCAGTTAAACTGCCCGGTCAGTTAATTTCTCTTTTCCCTAAAATGAAAGTGTTCCTTAGCCTCCTGTAACCTGTTAGCCTTCGTCTATCACGGTGACACATTAACGTAATATTATTGTCACACAAAAGCAGAACTGACCTGGACCGTCACACTCCAGATACGGATCTACCTGAAAGTAACTCACACCGTAGTGGTCGTCAAACAGACATTCAATTATCTGTTCCGTTTGCCTTTTAATGTCTTCACTCTGAGCCATTGCTACGGTCAGGATGTGCATTGGCAGCCGCAGGAAGAGGCGGCTATTTTCCGGTGTGCGCCACTCCTCTTGCGCTATTCACATTCAAATATTTATTGGGAAGCAGTGGATTCAAAATGTATTTATATCCTGTTTATGCATAAAACAAAGAAAATATGCTACATTAAAAGTAAAACAGTGCAGTCTCGGGATTCTTCCTGCATCCTGTTTAATTCAGTTTAAGTTTTTATTATTTTTGTTGTTGCGTCTATACCTGTATCTTGACTGGAGTCCTCCTGTGACTGACATATTTGTCCTCCGGGTTATGCAGCGAAATGGAGACATTATTATCTCCTGATTTCCCGTCATGCATTCGTTTAAAGTTTTATTAAGTGGCCTAGGAGGGGGTGAGATACACGCATGCGCGTACATTAACTGAAAGATTATTTATTTATTTATTTCCTGGGGGATTGTTCCAACCTTAACTAACCTAAACCGAACCAAAGTCCAAAATCTTAAATCTCTTAAATCAAGTCGGGACCTTAAAATTAAACGTATCTGTTTCGTTGTCGTAGACACGGGCTTATTTGAATTACTTATATGTCCCAATTGATAAGCAATACAATAACAGACGCATCAGGCGCACAATCTGTTTTTCACTTTGTCTCCATAAGATGGCGGCATTCACCTTCTGGCCATGCCCTTTCATGAGAGCTGCCCCACCCTCCTATAAACACGGTGCATCAAGATAATTGTCTCAGCAATATCGACATTGCTCACATTATTAATTATAGCACGTGATGATGCCATAGTGTACATGTCAGAACCTTGCGTACATGTGCACAACCACAAGCAGAACCATTAAACCACCATTCCACTCAGTGCATATGCAGCATTTTTTCATGATTAACTAAAATTTGAATGATGTCACAGTCACCTACCTGCAAAACAGGTAAGTGATGTTTCACGTTATACCTAAATTTCTGACTTCTAGTGGGAGATTTGTGTTCAGGGGATGAAGATTTTTCAGCGGAGAGCTGAATACTGTTTTTTTCTTAATGATTTTAGATCAAATTTTGGGGCCAACCCAACACTTTGATTTTTGAAAGTTTATGATATTTCTAATGGAAGCATGTAAATAGAAAAGGAAATGTGTTTGAGCCACTAGTTAAAGGGGGCAATGAAGAGGAGTCATCACAGGGATTACTGTGTGTGTTTTGTTTGAGAAGTACATTCTGAACAAGTTAAACAGAATTCAACAGTTTTCAGGACGTGCTCATTATGCTGGTTTGCATACTTCATACTTTTTCTGAATGCAGTAGTTCATCCTGTTTTTGTTTCGTTTTTTTCAAAATACTATTCAACATTTCTTTTTCTGGCCCACTAAATTGTAGTGTTGTATGAGTACTGGACACAGCTGACATTTTTCTTTGGAGGGTAAGAGTTCTGCTCCCACAATTATCCGCTTGTTCTTGGTATACATGGCTGTAACACCACAGAGATTCATTTCTGAAGCTCTTGAATCAGTGAAGAGTGGAAAGGAGAGCCTACAAGTTCTTTCAACTTAGTCGGGATCCTGTTTTTTTCCCTTTGCACAATGAAATACCCGATCAATAAGCAGCTGGTGTTGTTGCCTTTCATTATTTATCCACTGTGGTATTAGGAATCCCAGTATTTCACTAAGCATTATTCCAGTGTCAGTCTATGAAGGTATTTTTTATAGTTCGCAAAACACACACACACACACACACACACACACACACACACACACACACACACACACACACACACACACACACACACACACACACACACACACACACACACACACACATATATATATATATATTTTTATTTTTTTTTGCGTGTAGTTTCATTTCCTTTCCTTTCATACCACTGTGCCCATTTCTTTTGTAGTATAGAAACAAATCTAGACC